>PVJA010004823.1:47979-83177 GCA_004027025.1 Myocastor coypus | reverse complement strand
ATATATATATATATATATATATATATATATATATATGACTCTCAATGCTGCTCTAAATAGATTCCCCTTAGGCTGAATAAGAAGAAGCTTAGTAAAAGATGCTTGGTTACTTGCCATGTCTATGAGGGACAGAAAATTAAACTATGAATCAAAGAAGAGCCGGAAGTCATAATTCACACCTGCTCCTGATAACTTTGGCCATGCAGATGGAACACTGCATCATCACTGTAGCATTTGTTCCAATAAAATTTCCGGAGTCAGGATAGATTTGTAAATATTGTGGCAGGAAGGAGCCAGCTATATGTGTATTTCTTTTGTTTGTACTTTATATTCCAAAAATGGGCCTGTGTATATCTAATTAGTAGGACAAGGACACATGTTTGTGTCTTTGCATTAAAAGAAAGTCTGAAATAAACTTCTGGCTTCCACCCTGGAAGGAGTCAGCATGTTTCTGGCATATAAGTGTTTTTAACATAGACAGTATGTTGTAAGCTACTGCAACAGCCAAAAGAAGATCAAACGACCAAACAGTTAAGGTTAAACCTTCAATTTGGTCTAGATAAAACATGTAAAGTTTAGAAAACACACAAAATTCGGCCTTCATAAAATTAAAGCAATTAAGTCAGGTGTGGTGGCACATGCCTGTAATCTCAGAATTTGGAGGGCTGAAGCAGGAAGATCATTGCATGTTCAAGACTAGCCTGGGCTTCAAAATGAGCTCAAGGCCAGCCTAAGCTGCACAGCAATACACTGTTGCAAAAAAACATACATACATACATACATACATACATAATACAAACACATACACACATACAGCAATTAGGACAAACCATATATGTCCCACGATTTTGAGAAGATATTTTTCTCCTTAACATTATTGTCATTCTATGGTCTCCTCTGTGCTGCAAGCGGAAATAACCTATTCCCTGATGGAAAACTACATTTCCCATAATCCTTAAAAGTGACATTCACCAAGGTTATGTCTGCAGATGGAATCAAAACATAGAAAGAAGGAATAGTGTTCACAGCAGCAGCAAACAGCTCTGGGTCCCGGGATGTCTGTCAGGCTGTGTGTTTCCAACAGCAGGTTTGGAGGATATTTTTGTTCCTTTTTATTTTTAGATAGAAATGTTTGAATTATAAATATATCAGGTACATTTTTGCAAGGGACATTCTTTCTCATTCCTCAAAACAAAAAGAGTGTCTTTGAGCTTAAAAAATAATTCTAGTTCAATCAATATACACATGCTCATGAGTTTCCTCACAGTGGAGTAGAACAGTTTACATTTAAAATCATACAGTTAAGCCGGGCGTGGTGGCACACGCCTGTAATCCCAGCACTCAGGAGGCTGAGGCAGGAGGATTGGTGCGAGTTCGAGACCAGCCTGGGCTACAAAAGTGAGCTCAAGGCCAGCCTGAACTGCATAGCCAGACCCTGTCTCAAAAAGACAAAATAATAATAATAATAATAGTAAAATAAAAAAAAATAAAATAAAATAAAAAAATAAAATCATACAGTTTTTATAAAACATGACTAAGTAAAACCCATACAGAAAACTAGTCTTTTTTTCTGTAATTAATGCCTTTCCCAGTAACATCTACCAATAAAATTGCCCACTTGATTAAGTTGCAAAATACAGTCATGCTTTATTTATGAGTATTATTCTGATCTATAAGAGTTGGACATATAAATCACATCTTAATTATATGTGTAGACGTTTTCCATAATATATAAAACATTATATCTATAAATAACATAAAAAACATTATATCTATAAATAACATCTATATATCTATAAATAACATTGTGTGCTAACACACACAAGCTCTCTTTTACTCTCTCTCTCTCGCTCTCTCTCTTTCACACACACACACACTCACACACACACACACACACACACATCGTTTTTTTTTTTGTTTTTTTTTTTTCATGATTTGGTAGAGCCTTATGTAACTTCTCACACCTTCCCAAGTAGATCTCTTGAATAGCTGTCCAGAAGATCATCAGAGCAAAAGCTTAGGGCATGTTTAGACTTTTTTTTCTAGTGAGAGGGATTCTTATTCCTGATAAACGAATGCTTACTTTAGAGGCTCTGGATATCACTGGTTGATACGCCGGAAGCAGGGGTTACAGTTTCCGACAAACACATTCTAACTGTTTCCTTCTGTTCCCCTTTCCTGGATTCCCCACCTTGCACTTATCACATGGTTGGTCTGCTCCCTTCTTTAGTCACTTCCTTGCCAGCTAGTGTTACTTAATCCATTCTTCAAGTAGGGTATTTGTGTACATGCCATGCATTGACGACTACATACCCAGCTTCCTTTGAGCTTAAACTTGGCCATGTGAGTAGATTTGTGCCAAAGGAATACAAACAGAAAATGCACAGGTGCCACTTGCTTCAGTCATTTTAAATAGAGTATTTTCTCTTATGTGTTCTCTCTTATTCTTTTCCTGAAGGTTGGGATATACATGAGGTTATAACCCAGGTTTGACCATGGAGAAAAAATTGATATATTATGGGATGGGAGAAGAATAAGAGGCTTTAGATCAGTCTTCCCAGACTGGAACACTCAGCCTTGGAATGAAATGAGAACTGTGTGAGTTAACCCACCATAGTTTGAAATCACAGCAGCCTAGTTGACAGCGTTGGCAACACAGCGTTACTGGCCAGTGGGACCTTGGGATACACTCTAGCATCTGCTGTGGATCCTCCCTTCTCTATTTTCCTCCATTAAATCACATTTGCCTCCTACTTTCCCTCCCTTCGTCACTTCTTTACCTTTATTTTCTCAGTACTGCTCTACAATGTTGCCATGTTCTTTACAACTTCTCCCCAAACACTATCCACACATGCACTGTATTTTCCTCCTTGTCTCTCAAATTCCTTTTTCCTTTCAAAACAAACATTAAAATCCTTTTACACTGCAAACTAATTCAGCAGCAACTCCACCTTAGTATCTCCTTCCTTGAGGGCAGAATAAGCCCAATTAAATCATTCTAGTAAATTAAGTGGGAAGGTCAGTTTTTCTTTTCCTCGCATATCATGAAAGAGAATGTGGAACAACAGTGAATTTTCATACTCAACTTGTAATCCAGTAATTTTCTAATGCTATATCCCTCTGTATATGTAATTTTAAGAGCATTTTAGTTCAGTAATTTATAATATGTACTAACATTATCTTCTTTTGATTATTAAAATAATCCTTTTCTTCCTCGAAAAACTTTCCTCATGCCTGGAGTAGAACTCACTGTAGAGCACTTGCCTATTGTTTCCAGAATCCTGGGTGAGATTTCCAAAAGTGCACATATGCATAGACTGATAGATCGATGATTGACAGGTAGGTAAATACATAGCTAGACTGACCATTGAATAACAGGTCAAACAAACATTTTTTCTTTGTTTTTTTCTTATTTCCACAGCACATTAAGGAAACTTCATAAAATTCTCAATTACTAGGGCAGAAAGTATTTTAGTGGAGCATGATTATTTTATGTTCAAATTAAGGGAGAGAGTACCAGGTTAGCTTGGTAGCTTACTCAAACTGGCAGGACTAATAAACGGCATGGTTACAAAAAAGCCTGGCTCCCTTGTTATAAAAAAGCATCCCTTTTGCTTCTCTCATTTATTGTCGGACCTCTTTGTAGTAATTTGATTTCTTGTACAAAGACTACAGTGGTGTAATACAAGCTGATATTATGCTAGAGTTCTTAATAGCCAGTAAAGAAGCGACCAGATAAATTTTAGTTTTCTATTACACTGTAGGGCAACTGTAATTAACAATGATGCATTGTATACTTGTAAACAGAGAGAACAAAGAATTCTGAATGTTTCCATTGCACAATAATAATAAATGTTTGAAGAGATAGATGTGCTAATTACTCAATTTTCATCTCTTTGCATTGTATACATGTATCAACATCAGTGTTTACAATAAATATGTACAATTGTTATCTAGCAATCAAATGTTAAAAATACTTAGTTGAGTAATTAGCATAATTCAAAAGACCTACTGTAGAACCACTGGGCCATCAAGACTTCTGCATCATTCTCCTTTCTCTTTAAAGCGACGTTCTCTCTTTGGTAGAAGCACAGCACTATGTCCTTAAGTCTGTTTTAATTAATATTATCTTCAAAATTCAGTCTACCTCATGTTATCTTCCCTGTTTTTCTGTGCTGCCAGCAGCATATGTGTTTGTTGGGAAATCTTTTGTTCTATTATCTAAACTATTGACCAGTTGTTTCTCTTCTTTGTCACTTTTATTCCTCTTCAAAACAACAGAATACAATGTCTTTGGATTTGCTTTTGAGAAATCTGTCAATAATGATTACACAGTGCTCTTCCTTTAGGCCATGTGTTTATGGATGTTTTGTATTGTAGGCTAAGACTACTGATTTATTGCTTGAATATTCAAAGCACAGACTCACTGAATCTTAGTTAAAAAAAAAATCTTATCTGTAGTAACCAGACTTGTGATACAGCGTGTCTGCCCTTCCACTCGCTGGCCTCTGCCAGCAAACATCATGCCTTTGCTTTTCAGTTCCACAAGCCATTAGTTCTGCAGGGCTCGTGCGTGTCTCCAGGATCCCCAAGGGTGCCAGGACACTCTAAAGGTAATGCAAGGGACATGCATCTCTCTTATACAGGCACATCTCCATTATGACCTCCTTCTCTCATGCTCAGGAGCTTTTGGCATTTTTCTATTTTTCCCCTGACCACAACTCCAAAACTCAAAGAGAACAGTTGCTATTAAAACTTTGTTCAACTTGTTTTCTGGGTAAGAAATGTGAAAAACAAAGATTAAGAATGCACAACCAATGACCACAAATTCATCACGAATACTTGACTCTAATTTCCTAAGAAATTGAAATGCAGCAAATGAAATTAACAGTGAGGTATGTGTGAGATCATAGGTTTAATCTCTAGCACTGCAAAAGAAAGAAAGAAGAAAGAAAGAAAGAAAGAAAGAAAGAAAGAAAGAAAGAAAGAAAGAAAGAAAACAAAATGGAGGTCTCTTTGACTATTTGTAATTATCTCCTCATTTTCTTATCTTACCACAGGTGACCTCTATCAAGAGATCATTCAATGTCATTCCATTACAATTCTTGTATTTGTCCAATACAATTTGTATAAATAATGTCTATTATATTAGTTGGGAAATTTCTGTTTATACAAATGGCTACATAGAATAATTATTACCTTGCAACCTCCTGTTCTCCAGATATCCTTATATTTTGAGGTCTTTTTACTTCTGTCAAATGTTACATTGTAGAAATGATCCTACTGTGTGATGATACCCAAGATCATTTACTAATTGATAATGATTCTCATCATGCCTAATTCTTCAATATTGTAGTGAATGCATTTAGCTTCACCTCCTGGTAATATGTGATTTCCTATTATATTGAGTATAAATATTCGCATATTAAATTATATGCATAGAAGTAATATTAATGTGTAATAATCTCTGTGAATTTCAGTTTTTATAAGGTATCACCAAATATCTCAAGTCACACATTAATTTAAATGAGTTAGTACTCCTATGAGTAATGTATGAAAATATTTTATAACGTAATTCCAAATATTTATAGTATATAAACTGATAAAATCATTTCTCTCACAGCTGCTCCTGGTGTGGAATTGAGACACTGGAAAACAGTTACTTAGTAAAGGGAAGGAAAGTTCCAAGAATCAAGGAAAACTAGCAATCACAGAATAAGTAAAGAGAAAAATGAAGCTTGTGGCCACTAACCCTAGCTCCTACGGAGAGGATTCCATCTCCACAAGCACAAGGCAATCCAGAGAAGGCCAGCAGACTGGCAAAAAGCAGACCCACAACACACGCTCCAAGAAAACCTTGCAGATAATTGTAAAGGGCCATATAGTAACAAAAGTTACTCTTTCTACCTGGGAGACAAGAGTTGGAGGCCGAATCCATTACAGTGTCCAGGAGATTAATCAGGACACATTTTGGGACCAGGTTAATTATTTAAGACTGAGTTACTACAGTCACAAGTCACAGAACAACTATACATCAGGATTTCTGAGTTAATTCTACCATAGTGGCTATTTGGGAAATGGCCATAGCAAATAGTTTCAGAGTGAGTATGAGTTAGTCTCAGACCCTTTCAGTAGTTTAACCAATAGTAGTGAGTTCAGGCCAGCAGTTCTACCCTCTTTTGCAAGAAGTGGGGCTTACTATGTTTTTTTTCAAAGAGTTCTGGATCTGAAAACTCTGACGTTAAGCCCAAAACATTGTCTGATTCACCCAACCTCCTACCCATTGTAGCCTACTTGTAATACAAAGCTCAGTGGACTGATTTCTCCATGTGCCAGTATGTGTGCCTGAGGATGTGCCTTGGCTTGAACAGCTGACACTTTCCAGGATGCGTAAACAGAAGGGTCTGTGGAATAAGAGCACCTCACAAGTCCAAAGGCCATAAAGTTAGTCAGAGACAACAGTGACTTGAGTTCGTAATGGGCACAAATAATAAGTACCACTGGAGTAAACAGGCCTAAAGCAGATGAACCACCAGCAACTGAGTCTCCCTAAAAGAAAATTCATGACAACATGGTATACACAATACAACACAATACACAACATGGTGTACATACACACACACACACACACACACAATAGTGTGGAAAATATTAGGCCCCAGGTATGACTGATTATCCCTTCCTCATCATCTCTGGTGGTTTCTCATCATGTGATATACCATGGAAAGGAAACACACCACGTAGCATAAGAGCAATTTTTCATCTCATTTCTCTTTTTATTTTTTGTCTTTTGTGCTTTCTTTTCCTAATTTTTTTCTTATTTTTCTTTTCTTTTTACTTTGCCTATTGCATTTGTTTAAATGCTATTAACTTTTTAAAATTTTTAATTCTATTCTTTATCTTCCTTTTAGTTTCTCTTCCTTTTTATCCTCTTTTTACAATTTTGCTGCTTTCATGTTTCCTTATCTCACTTCTTCCATTTTTATCATTATTCCTATTAGCATTATTGTTTTTTAACATTTAGCTGACTCTATGCTAATACTGCTCAATTATTGTCTATGGGTTAATGGAGACATAGTTGTTGCATGTGTTTATGTGTTTGTTTTTGTATTAGTTACTTTTTGCTCGTTGCTGGAACAAATACCCAACACTCAAAATGAAGGAAGGAAAGGTTTATTTAGCTCACAGTTTGTGGAGGTTTCAGTCCATATTCGGCTGGCCCAAGGCTGAGTGGAACAGAACAGAGAGCATCCAGTTCATGGCGGCGGAACAGCAACAAAATGCCAGCAGAGGTAGCCAGCCAAACACAGCAGCAGAGCAGCAGCAACAGCTAGAGCTCCAGTCTGCCTCTCTGTCTCTCTTTATATTACATTCAGGCTCTCCACCTTAGCTCCCGCCCCAAGCTACACCCATAATCCCAGAAGTACTTCCACCCATAATCCCATCAGTACCTAAACCTATAATCCCAGGGATCATGGATCAAGTCTCAAACTCTAGAAGTCCCCACCCAATGACTCCATGAGGCTTTGGGGGGACAACTAGACATAAACCATAACAGTTTTATTACTGTAGGTCTCTTTTCTATTGTTAAGAGTGGAGTTGTAGCTACTTTTGGGTACTATTGTATGTCAAAATCTAGTTCATATTTTTGCTCAATTTATTATTTGTGATTGTCAGAAATGATATACTTGTTAGATTTTTTCTCTTTTTCTTTTTTTTTTTTTTGTGTGTGTGTGCCAATATATGGTCTTTGTATCATAAAACTTCTTGTGGCCCTGTTTCTCCTTTCTAACTGGTTCTGAGGAGTAAGAGCCCAGAAGAAGGTTGAATACAAAGAAGATCCCCAAAAAATACACTGAATAGTTTGAAGAGGTGTAACAAATAACAAAATAGGGGTCTGGCAGGATGGCTCAGTGGTCTAAAGTGCCTGCTTAGGAAAGCTTGGGCGGCTGCAGGGACCGTGGTTCGATCCCCGGCACCACATGCTGTGCTGGCCCTGCCCTCCGGGCAGGCTGAGCCAGCCATAAAAATAAATAAATAAACAAACAAAAGTTCTGAAACAAACAAAAAAATAACAAAACATAACTAAACAAAAGAACACATCCCAGTGAGAAAAAATTCTAACTAAGCTGGTCTATGTAGTAAGTTCTATATTTTTATAAATTAACTGCAATTCAACTTATAGTACAAAGCCCTAGAGACTGGCAAGGAAACTCTACAGCTCTAGCTTTACACCCCAGCCTTGAAGCTGCAGTTTGTTGAGGACAGTCACCCCTGCTCACCTTGAGGACTGCTAGACAGACCTGGTATGCTAGGTCCCACTCCTCCAGCTTCAGGCTGGAGTTTGCTGCTAACTCTGGCGGCCGCTCCACAACCTGAAAAACATTGGAGAGTTGGCACAACCACGGTGACCAGGAGGAGCTTTGCAGAGCACCACCCTGTTCGAATCCACATCAAGAAAGCCATACATGCATCATTTCTGGATTATTATTGAACTATGACTTTCCCTCTCTCCTTAATGAGGTAGAAACTATACTGAACCCCACACAGCATGAGTTTTGATGAAACTACCCTGTCCTTCTACACTCAGAAGAGCCATGCTTACTAACAACCTACCTGTTTATCACCACTGCAGAAAATGACAAAAGAAAGGTACAATAGGGAGCCTCAGACCTCTATCCCACACAAAGCAAACCCAGAAGACATGATCATAGAATAACTTGGCAGTCACACACCTGAAGTGTCTGAAATGATAGCAACTAAAATAAGTAAATAAGTAAATAAACGAACAAACAATACCAACAGGTCATGAAAGAAATCAGATCAGAAATAATCTCTCAGATAAGGAAAGAAATGACAATAATCATGAAAGAATTGTTCATTACATCTAAGAAAGACACAGTTTTTAAAAAACTGAAGGAAATAGGAAAATGATAGAAACACTAAAGGAACAATGCGAGTAAGAAGTAGAATGCAAGAAACAGATTAAAGTAGATATCCAGGACACTAAGAATTCCACTGAAAGCTGGCAAAACCATTTGAATGAAACAGGAGATAGAATTTGAGACCTTAAAGATATCATTTCACCCAGTGAATAGAAAAGAAAACATATCTTTTTTTTTTTCTTGTTTCAGAACCTTTATTTGTTTATTCACTCATTTTTATGGCCAGCTCAGCCCGCCCCAAGCTCAGGGCTGGCGCAGCATGTGGTGCCAGGGATCGAACCGTGGTCCCTGAAGCCGCCCAAGCTTCCCCAAGCAGGTGCTTTAGACTATTGAGCCATCCCGCTGGGCCCCGAGAAATCATATCTTAAAAATAACAAGAAACTGGGAAATAATGAAACAACTGCTGTAAGATATTGCAAAGAAAAATTTCATAAGACTAACAGGTATCAAAGATACAGTTTGAGATAAAACAAAAGACATAAAAAGACTATTTGCATAAATAATAGCAGATAATTTCCCAAGCATGGGGAAAGAATCTGATATACAGTTAATGAAAGCATATAAAACTCCAACTAGCCATAATCAAAATTAACCATGACTCAGATACATAATAATTAAGATTGCAGAAAAAGAGGGAAAAAAAAGAAGAATATTAAAACTTGCTTGGGAGAAGAAACAGATCAGATATAATGAAAAGCTCAGCAGAATCACAGCAGATTTCTGAACACAGATATCAAGTCAAGAAGAGCTTGTAGTATGATATTTGAGGTCCTGAGAAAAAACAGCTTTCAACTCAGAATGGTGTATCCTGTGAAATTATCTATAAAATTTAATGGACAGTATAGATACTTCCATGACATAGAAAAATTGAAAAAATTCATGGCATCTAAACCCTATGAAGAGTTCTGACAAATATTTTAGAAGGAGACAAAGATGATTACAACTTCAGCAAACACTGAAGAGAACAACTAGGCCAAGCAAGGAATTGAGCAATAGGGGAAAGTAGAGATCCTACTGTCCCGCAGTAGGAAAACAATACGACTTATATAAAGCAATATGGATGCTATAGATAGAGATATAGATGATATATAGATAGATATCACTTATAACTATCAAATAAATGGCCTCAATTCACCAATTAAAAGGAAGATACTGGCAGAGTAGATAAAAATTTCAACAATATGTTGTATACATGAAATATTTAACTCAAAGAAATACGCTGAATGTCAAAGCATAGACAACAATAATCCATGCAACAGGAATTCAGACAAAAGCAGGAGTAGCTATTCTGGTTGCTGGCAATATCAATTTGAAAACAAATGTTATTAAAAGAAACAAGGAATGTCACTATATAATTCTTAGGGGAAAACTTCAGAGGAAGAGATAACAAAAATATAGCAGCACCCAACTATATAAGACAAATTTTAACACATATGAAAAATCTAATGTGCAATAACATGACGGAACTTTAACACATCATTGACACAAATAGATAAGTCAGCCATGCAAAATGAGGAAAGAAATAACAGATCTAAACTGAAATTATGAAGAAATGAACTTAGTAAACCTTTACAGAGCGTTCTACCCAACAGCATCAGAACAAAATTTTTTCTCAGGCTCACGTGGAATGTTCTCTAAAATAGACCATGTGGTAGTACATAGAAGATGCTCAAGTAAACACAAAGGAACTGAAATTATCCTACAAACATTATGTAAACATAGTGCAATGAAACTGTAAATTAGTGGCAAAAGAAACAGCAAAAACTATGAAAGCACATGCAAACTAAATGATATCCTCCTCAACAATCAGTGAGACTCAGAAGAAATTAAACTCAAAACTAAGCTGGGCATGGTACTGCACACCTATAATCCCAGTACTTGGGAGGCTGAGGCAGGAGGATTGGTGCAGGTTCAAGACCGCCTGAGCTACAAAAGTGAGCTCAAGTCCAGCCTAAACTACATAGCGAGACCCTGTCTCAAAAAGTAAAAAAAAAAAAAAAAAAAAAAAAAAAAAAAAAAAAAAAAAAAAAAAAAAAAAAAAAAAAGACAAAAGACAAAAGTATACAATATTTATAACCTAAGGAAAGTGCAGATATAACTTAATAGAACTTATGGGTTTCAACAAAAGCGAGCTTAAGAGAGAAATTTATACTGAGACATTCTTACATCAGAAAAACAGAACAGAATGAAATAATCAGTCTTATGCTACAACTCAGACTCCTAGAAAAGGAGAGCAAGTCAACCTCAAAGCCTAATGAAGGCAGAGAATTATAAAGATCAGAGTAGTAATAAATGCAACGGAGATGAAGTAGACAATACAAAGAATTAATGAATCAAAGAGTTGATTCTTTGAAAGAAGAAATAAAACTTATACACTCTACTCCAGCCTCATTAAAGTAAAAGGAAAGAAAAATTCAAAATCATGCAATAAACATGGAAAGGCCGAAAACTGTGAACAGTAAGGAAGTTTAGAAGAGTATTAATACATATTTCCATTTTACTCTCAAAGAAAGGAAAATACAGAAAAAATTGACAGAAATGCGAAGATATTCCTTGCTCATGGCTAGGAAAAACCAATGTAATATGGCCATATTCCCAAAATTGTTAAATAGATTCAAGGCAATCCTAATTAAAATAACATTAGCATACCTCATAGATCTAGAAAAAATATACCTAAAATTTGTCTAGAACCAGAAGAGACCTAGAATAGAAAAATAATGAGGCATCACAATCCTAGACTTCAAATTATACCACAAAGCTACTGTGATAAAATTAGCATGGTGTTAACATCAAAACAGACCTGTTGATCATTGGAACAGATTGGAAGATGTAGACACAACTACAAGTCCATTGCACCACTTTTTCTTTGACAAAGGGGCTAAACATGTTCATTATAAGAAAAATGGTAATAAAAGTTGCTGGAAAAGCAGGGTTTCCTCAGGCTGAAGCCTTAAAATATATACATGCATATCAGCATGCACAAAACTACAGTTAAAATTCCTCAAATACTTAAATATTAAAACTAAAACATTAAATTTACTAGAAGAGAAATTAGGTCGAAATCTTGACCTAGAGGTTGGTAAAGATTTCATGCTAAAAATCAAACTGCGTGGAAAATACTTTAAAGAATCAGTCATTGAGTTCTCATCTTTTTGCAAAGTTTCTGCCTGTCAAAGGAAATCTCCAACAGAGTAAAAGCAAACCTATTAAGTGGGAGACAATCATAGAAGACTGTCCATCAGACAATGGACTCCTATCTAGAACACATAAGGAATGAAAAACAAGGCCTCCAAAATTCAAAGACCCAAGCCAAAAGTGGACATATGAGATGGATTTACACTTCACAAATCAAGAGATATAAATGGCAAATAAATATATGAAAAAAATATTCAACCCAGTCGTTCAGTAGATGCCAAGTAAAACAATGCTGAAATACCATCTTAAGGAAGATTGGCTATCAGGAAGATGTCAGCCAATAACAAATGCTGGAGAGGCTGCGGGGAAAATGTCTCTTTCTCCACTGTGGGTGGGAGTGCAAGCTCGTGCAACCATTATGGAAACCAATATGGAAATTCCTCAAAAAGCTATGGCTAGAAATCTCGCTTAAGATCCTCAGGCACTTTTTCAAAAGAACTGAAATTGTCATACCACAGTGATTTATGTGCACCTACATTTATAGCAGCATAATGTGCCATAGCTGTCTTAGAAACAACCCAAATGTCCATCAAGTGAGGAATGAAAAAAAAAGATGTGGTGTTTTTACACAATGGAATATTACTTTTATTTTTTATTAAATAAGAAAAGATAAATTTTAGGCTTTTTTAGATAAATAGAAGCATCTATAGACCATATTAGTAAGTGAAATAAATCAAATCCACATGTGCAAATATTGTATTATCTCACTATTGTGAGAACCTGAATGAGTAATAAAAATAGAAAAAAGATATAACCTATATTGTGAAAGGAAAAGAAATTATTCAATGGGAAGGAAAAATTGGGTTGAGGAAAAGGATGAATGAAAGAAGGGAAAATATATTTGGGTATATATGCAGAATAGTTTGAATAATTGTCAATTTCTTCTGCTCTTTTGAAAGGTGCAGTTAATGCTTTCTTAACTCTGATTTATTTTCTCTTTTGAATTGTTTATATTGTCTTTGTTATTGTTTTGTTTTCCCTGTTTGTTCTTTAAACACATCTTACATGTTTATATCTGGTATTCTGAAAAAAATAATTTGAAAATGGTACCATGGAATACAACTATTGTTGTATATCTATTACTTTGTTTGCAGAAGTCATGTATCATTTTTAATGTTCTTTTATTTCTATCGCTATTTTTACTCTATAAGAATAAAATAATAAAGTAAAAATGAGTATAGAGTGCTCACAGATATTCTAGAGACAGAAATGTTCACATTTCAAGAACAGCAGAAAGGATCCACCAAACATAGCAAGTAATAAAAAAGACAGAAAAAGCATGTAATCTATAGCAGGAATATGACAAAGGATGTCATAGATAAGCCTGTCAAAGATAAGCCAATACATATTACTTATAACCATAAATGTAAACAGCTCCAATTCACCAATCAAAAGAAACAAACTAGCAGACTAGATTAAGAAACAAAATCCAACAATACGCTGCATGCAAAAAAGACAGGTAACTTAAAACAAAATTCACAGACTAAAAGTCAAAGGATGGAAAGCAATCTTCCATGCCACAGGAAATCAGAAAAAAACAGGAGAAGGTATCCTGCTTACTGACAATATCAACTTCAAACCAAAAAAATCACTTAGAGAGATGAAGAAGGTCACTACTTACTTATTAAGGGAAAACTGTAAGAGGAAGACATCACAATTATAGATATATATATGCACCCCACATAGAAGCACCCAACTACATAACATGCATTCAAACAGACATGAGAAATCAAATGAACACTAACATAGTTTTAATGGGAACTTTAATACACTACTGTCACAAACAGTTAAATCAGCCATGCAAGAAATCAAGAAAGAAATATCAGAACTAAAACAAATTTTAAAGAAATGGACTTAATAGATTTTTACAAAGTGTTTCACCCAGAAACAACAGAATACATATTCTTCTCAGCTAAACCTGGGACATTCTCAACAATAGACTATGTACTACCACACAGAGCATGCTAGGGCAAATACAGAGGAATTGAAATTATCCCATGCATACTATCTGACCAGAGTGTAATGAACTTTGAAACAACTGACAAAAGAAACCACAAAACACTACATACACTTGGAAAACAAATAACGACCTCTTAAACAATCAGTGAGTCACAGATAAAATGGAAGAAGAAATTTAAAAATATTTAAAATCAATGAAAATTCATGTACAACATACCAAAACTTGTGGGATGCAGTAAAGACTGGCTTAAAAGAAAAAAATTTTAGAGGCAAATTTGCACATTAGGAAAACACAAGTTCAAATACATGATCTCTTGATGCACCTCAAGTTCCTTGAAAAAGAAGAACAAGCCGAGCTCAAAGCTCAAAGAAGGAAAATGATAAAGATTAGAGCAGAAATGAATGCAATGAAGACAAAGAAAACAATACAAAGAACAAATGAATCAGCGTTGATTCTTTGAAAGAGTAAATAAACTTGCTAAGTCCCTAGCCAACCTAATCAAAAAAAGAAAGACACAATCCAAATTCATGAAGTAAGGAATGCAAAGTACAAAATCACTACAGATCCTAGAGAAATTCTGAAGTTCATCAATACCGACTTCCAAAACATTTACTGTCATAGGATGGAAATCACAGAAGAAATAGAAAGTTTCCTCGATACATCTAAAATGCCAGGCTGAGTCAAGAAGTTTCACAAACTCAGAATAACCTACTAATGGGAAACAAAACTGAAAAAGTAATTAAAAATCCTACTATCCTAGGTCTATTCTCCATCACCAATCCATATACCTAACTAAAGTGGAACTTTAGCTATTGTAAAATAACACCGTAGAAAAATTCTCCACGACGCCGGGCGTGGTGGCTCACGCCTGTAATCCCAGCACTCGGGAGGCTGAGGCAGGAGGATTGGTGCGAGTTCGAGACCAGCCTGGGCTACAAAAGTGAGCTCAAGGCCAGCCTCAACTGCATAGTGAGACCCTGTCTCAAAAATACAAAAAAAAAAAAAGAAAAATTCTCCACGATTCATGATGGGCCAAGAGGATTTATCACCATGATAAAATTATTTATTGACCTTCATTCATCCCTTCATGAATTTTGATCACATAAAATGCTAATCTGTACATTTTTTTTTTTTTTTATCAAAAAAGAGACTTATTTAGTGGATCTTCTGGGAAATACATGAGTGACATCCTCATGCATCTCTACGAAGTTGCTACCCACTTTTCCTCCTAAGCAGGAGTGGAAAAGGTCAGATCATCCCCGCCATCACAGAGGTTGTTAGGCTTTCTGACTCCTGCAAAGCTCTCTGAACAGTGCAGAAGGCTAATTGTCGAGTGGAAGCAATGTTTTATTGATCCGTATCTCTGCATTATAATGTTTCCTCTGTCTGTATTGCTACTTCTCTCAGGAGCGTGGGTTTGCTCCTTAATGGATCTACTGTCTTCTGCAGAGTGAGTGTCAACGGCAAATCTTTTAATTGCCCTATTTCTTCCTGAGTTTCATTTAAGAGAAATAAGGAGAAATCAGTGCTAGTGCAACTGCTTTATCTTATTGACTCAAGGAACTACAGTACAGGGATTATTGGGTTCTAGTAATTAGAATAAAATTATAACTATTGCTTTTTATTTTGGCCACAAAATATCCTAATCATAAAAATTGTGAAATATTTATTCCCTGTCCCTCTTAAATATCTGACTTCTAAATAATTCTAACTGAAAACTTAGAAATTTTTTCTACATGATAAGATTTATCCTTATGTTTGTCCGTGGAGAATTTCTATTTATAAAATTACGCTCTGTATCTTTGTCTCAAAATGCAGGTGATTTAAAATCCCCAAACCTAAATAGATGATTTAATCAGATAACTCTTTCAGAGAAGCATAGTTCTAGATACATAAAATGTCTAGTGTACAAAGAAAAGAAGTGAGTGTAAAAAGAGCAGACCTGGGTTACCACTGAGAAGCGTGGTGATTTATAACACATTCATCTATACTTTTTCCAGTTGAGTCTCTTCCTAATGAAAAGTTGAAATAACCAGGGCCATGAGTCTAGCAAAGGTTAAACTGTTTATCTTCATTATCACAAGTCCTGGGGAACTTAATGGCCCTAAAGGCACACACTGAATGGTTCCTGCCATCAGGAATGATCGAGTGTGCTTACTTCCCACCAAGATGAAATCCTCAAGATATTTTTAAGGTGTTTCTATGAATGTGCATTTCATATGTCTGATTAAGTGTGAGACTGCTAAGCTGCTCTGAAAAAAATAACATCATTTCTGATGTGTTTAGTTTGTCTGATCCAAAATAGAAAATACCATTTCATTTTAAATTGAGCAATGAATTATGCCCTGATGTCATGCAATCTGCAAACCTTTTCATTCTCTGTCTTCATAATGATGGTGACCTGTCTCTCCTTTGGATGATGAAGATCAAACAAGTAGAATCTTGTCTTGAATGCAGCAAGATGATGTTCTCCCTGCAGTGATAGTGAGTGCAAGGAGATCCACTCTTCCCCATTGGCCTATTTCTTCCTGCACACAGGTGTGCATACGATAAATTGCAGGCTCTGGAACAAGTATGATTTGAGGTGTGGACCACTGCTAAGATGAGATCAATTCTGGTAGCATATGTCACAGACAGATGTCTGCCACATGTTAAAACTCGGGAGTTCTGACATTCATGAAACGCTTCTGAGCTGGGCCTAAGGGGATGCACTGGTTGGCTGTGCCAGCAAGCATGTAGATCTGAGATGATTGTTATAGCTGAAGAAAAATTGTTACTAATAAATCCTACATCAAAATCTGCAACAAATAGTGATCTCTTTTGTATCCTAATAACTCAAGGCATTTCCTGCTGTCTAAATGTTATGGCTTCCTCATACATATACTTATAATATTTATACTGATTAGTCAAATAGGAAATACGGGCTTTTATGCAAAACACACTGTCTCTTTACAGAGGGACCTGCACTGACTGGCATGGCCATTCCTGGCAATTAATTTTACAGACATATTATCAAATGCCAGGAATTCCTGTTAATATAGCCGTATTTATTGAAGTGGTGTCCCTTCGGTGTTGTAGAAAGATGTGAAATAAGTTATTTTGTTCATTTTATACTATGAGAAATAGACACTTGTTTTCTTTCTATACGAGGTGATAGAACAAGAATTCTGGTAAAATATTCTGGACCTATGTACTCATGTTCAACAAAATTGAAAGTTCAGATGAGTGTCTATAATAGGTGTGAAATCTAGTTAGTGTACAAATATATGCTGTATATGTGCACATGCAGGTGTACATATACATCTACTAGCTAGTGAAAAATGTACATTGTCTCAAGGTTATTTTTTTAAATGATCACTTTCTCAAAAGAACAGCAGAGTAGTCATCACCAGCAGGACTGGAAAGGAATTCTTCTCAAGAATATATATATAAAGCTTTTCTTAGACTGTGAGAAATGATAAGCAGACAAAATTTTCCCATAGACACTAGCCAATAAAGGAAATGGGTGTGGCTAATGGAAGAGAGCCTGGTAGCAAGTTGGGAGAATATTTTGCTGTCTCTGCAAGGCTAACCCAAAATTAGACTGGAGAGGTTAAAAGATCTAGGTGCTACCTCAGTTAAAAAGTCAAGCTAATGATATCAAAGATCCCTTTTACCTCTATGCTTTAAATTTTGCTTTTTCTGTTTCGGTTTAATGTTAAAGCTTCCAAAAAATTCATTAATTCAAGGGTTTTATAGAACTTTATTGAACAAAATGTACTTCATCAAAATTCTTGCATCAAAGGCTTAAACTTGTATGGGGCAAATTGTAGATAGGACCTTTATGGAAGGATTTAAGGTGAGAAGTCATAAATGTGGGACCATAACTGAGTATAGCTGGTGTTTTCATAAAGGGAATCTGAGCGCAGACATGTAGAGATGGAGAAAAACTATGTAAAGAAGCAGCAAAAGATTTTGTGTCTGCAAACCAGAGGGAGGCCAGAAAAAACTAACCTGGTAAAAACTAAATTTATCTTAGTGCTCCAGTCCACACAGTATGAGAAAATGAAGATCTCATGCTTACATTCCCAGCCTGTGGTATTTTTATTATAGTGTTCCTAGATAACTAATATCAGGAGGTATGCAGGTGATGAAAACCAGGGAGGCCACAGGGATTACATGTAAAGACATGTACTTGGAAAGTAGTGGAGTCTGTGGCGGATGCATTGCTGATATACAGAATTGTGGGACCAATATTCTCAAGCTCTCTGATCTTTTAAGGAAAAAAGTAATTCTCATATAAAAATATATTACTCTCAAAAGAATGATTTAAAGTGTTATAAAACATTGTATGTCTAAGCAAAATATATCTGGGAGCTGAATCTTCTCCATGTAGGCATTAATATGTCACCTATTTTCCAGGGTTGTTAACAATTGGATAGATGGGGGAGGGTCCTGGGAATCAAACTCAGGAACTTGCGCTTGCCAGGCCAGTGCTTGTGCTGCTGAGCTATACCCTGGCTCCATCAGTTTCTTCTAGGAGAAAATGTTAAAGATTATTGTCCATACAATCATCTCGTCTTTGACATAAATGAGGCAAGGGTAGTTGTCCCTTGATGTCTGATAGACTGGGTCTAGAATGGTCTGAAATGGAGATACCAACATACATAAACACCCAAATCACTTAGATAAAATTGTGGAAGATTTGCATATCTCATATACATACCATCACATATGTTTTATATGATTTCTAGATGACTTACAATATGTGATAGAAGTCAAGTGCTACATAAAATAGTAGTCTATATTTTTAGGGAACAATGACAAACAAAAAGTCTGTATGTGGTCAGTAAGGCTATTTTCTCAAATAGTTTCTGTCAGGCTGATAAGATAGCTCAGCAGTCTAAAGTGCCTGATTAGGCAAGCTTAGGCAACACGCGAGGATCATGGTTTGATCCCCTACACCACACACCATGGGCGTGCTGAGCTGGCAAAATAAAAATCAAATACTTTCTATCCATGGTTGATCAAATTTGTGCTTATAGAAGCTACAGATATAAAGTCCAGTGTATAAGCATTTTTTTCTGGGATATATGCTATAGATACTGTGCTCAAGAGAAATTCTGCCTTATAAATATGTAAAACTTAAATATCAGGACTTGATGTTACACATATATTGAAGGAAGCCAGGATGGCCATTGCTAAAACTGAATTTCACAACTATTCTGTTTACAAATCTAGCGTCATGATGACAACTGATCAAGATAAATCACACAGCTACACAACTAAGTCATCCATACAGAAAACGGGTAGAAAGTAGATGTAAGCAAGACTAAAGTCAGATGTTCGCAGGATCTGCATTGTTAGGATGCCAGGCCTTCTTGGTGGTCCATGAACAGTTTTGTAAACAGTCATTTCAGTGTGGTCGCATGTTATATGTGAACTGACCTCCCCAGGATTTTCGAGGTCATATTAATAGTTAATCTATTTCCTAATACCTTCAAAACTGTAAGAATATTTTGGAGCAAGCTTTAAATGATATCTTTGTTGCTGCTTATAGAATTCTGAAAACTCTAAAGCTGAAAGGTCAGCAGCTCCTCTGCTAGAGAATATTTTCATATTGGCACTGATCAGTATGGCTCGATTAGTTGAATTAACAAAATCATTCTCTTGATTTGTACCAGTTTATGATCTCTTTGTAGGACTCGGTACATGTCTCAGCTGTGGAAAAAGTGTACATGCTTACCTCAGACACTGCGTCGATTATCTCTTCCAGACTTTTATAGTATATACTAATGGGCCCAAGGCTATCTAGACTTGCTTCATTCTAAAATGCATTGTTACTATTTCTTTTTGGGGTAAATACTTGTCAGAGGTTTTGAAGTTGACTTCAAATTATGCAGCCTGGTGTACATGATCCTTGTAATTCTAGCATCAGTAGTTATTGTAGTCATTTTTAAAAACCATCTGGCATAGATAAAGTGTACTTATCTATTAAGGAAATAAGTGCATTTCCATATCATTGCAAGTGCCTTTATTGCCACCATTAATTTTTAAATACTATTTTAATGAAAACTTTATTTTATGATATATGTTATACATTTTGTCTAATTTTTTGAACTGTACATATTTCTCTAATCTTTCTTGGTATTTCAATAACATGCACATTAACACCTTCTGAAGTGGTCTTACTATTCTTAAATGTTCTAAGTTTTTGTGTGTTTTGTGGATGCTTGCTTTTGAGTACAGGAAGTTTCTACTGACATCTTTAGCATCATTGAGTTCAGCTTACTCTCAGGACAACATAAGGCACTGTCCATATCTGATAGCTTCTTTCTTTTATAGGATTTTCCCTAGTTTCTTTCCATTTTCATCTCTGTGTTTATTTTACTCATTTCATCTTACACATTGCCTTCTGTTTTTACTAACATGTTGATCTCATTTATTTTAAACTCTTGCCTTAGATTTCCAGTATGTGAGTCATTCTTGAATCTTGTATGGATGACTAAATTATTTGTTCAGATGTGGACATTTTTTTCTTATCTTCTATCATGCTTTGCACTGCCTGTAGGAGGCAGACGTATGTTCGCCAAGCACTAGGAACTGAGGCACATGAGCCGTGAATGTGAAGATCTAGTATAATCTTTCCAGGAGCAAATTGACTTCAGTATTTTTTCTAGATAGAGCCAGGGGCTTCTGGCTGCCTGTCCGCTAGCTTCATCTGTGTCTTCTCTCTTGATTCCCAGCTTCTCACTTCTTTGCCAAGAGAAGCCATGCCTCACTTCTCACTCAGATGCAATCATTATGTTAAAACTGGTTTGTGTGGTAGTAAACTGGAGGGGGAGCATTTCATGATTCCCCACATTTTAAGGAACCTGTATCTTAGTTTTGACAATCAGTGTAGAGCTATTTTTTTTACCTACTGCTCTCTATTCATTTCTGGGGTGGCATACACAAAATATTCCTCTATGGACCTATTTGATTTTGATTATGTTTTCATTCCCACCTGAGATGAGGAGCCTAAAATAAGCTTCAGTGGGCAGCATGTCTAAGATAAATCTCCAAGGAAGGTAAGTAAACAAGTCCTAAGGGAAAGCTTTCCTCTCGAGAGTCAGCCTTTGTGAGGGAGAATGTACTGGCTAGTCTACAGGCTCCCCAGCGCTTTGTCCTGCCAAAACCACATGAGAATCTTTCTAGACATTCTTTGTGAGAAATTCCTGGGGCTTCTAAGCAGAAAGCATGCTATAAAATTCTAGAAAAGGGGGCAGGAGATTATTTAGTTTACATGGTTCCCACTATCCTGCTGGTTTATACTCAGCCTCCAGCAATTTGCCACCATTCTTATATAAGTTTTGCTGTTACTATGTAACTTCTTCTGCTCCAGGTAAGCAGATCTTTGTTGTATGTCTGTGGATACAGCTAAGTCCAAAAGGTCAGCTTATTTAGACTTTTTTTGTGTGGGAGCTTAGTGTAATAGACAAGATCATTATATGTTAGAGGTAAAATTAGAAATGCAAAATTTTTGAAAATCTTTTTTATTTTTTATGTTAATCAGAAAGAAATAGCAAAATGGACAGTTTGAAAACAGGTTAGTAGGAAGTGAAAAAAATATATATATGTACACAAAATGAGCAACTTGTTTCTCTTAGTTCAATGAAAAGAAAGATTTGTACTAATAGTGTTTAGACAAGATATCATGTCTGTGTCTTGTACTCTATATAAAGCTTTTCCTGTTAGAATATATAGAGGTATAAAATGCAGTCTACAGTGCCCTGGAAGTGTGTGCAGTGCTAAGCTGGTCTCTGGGCCTTGCATTTCTTCTGAGGTCACTGATGAAAACGACCTTCCCAAGCAGCTATAGGAGCATTTTCTAACAGAAGCTGTATCTTCCATTAGGTCTCCAGCCCTCCACCCAGAGTTCAGCCCTTGCAAAGACCTTTTCCTTTGTCTACTAGTTCTGTACAAATTCATTAATTTTTGCTAAGATATTATATGGGAAGTGTAATTGAAAGATATGGTGAATATTCAAACTTTTAAAAATTATTCCACTACGAAAGCACATTTCTCTTAAGCCCCCTCCAGATACTGTCGTGAATTGCAAGCTCACTTAATGCCATCATTCCTGTTACTTTTTCTGTCTTCTTTCATGAATGTCTCTATGAGTTATGATAAAACAGATAGTGAATTCTACTGCTCAAAGCCAGCTAATGGAAAGGTAGGCTTCTAAAAATATTATGCTGTGTCCCCATCATCTTATTCATCAGATCTGACACCACATGAATTCTGCTCCTTTCCCCGAAGTCAAAATGACCGCAAAAGATACACGTTCTGAGTTAGTGCAGGACATCTCAGCAACCACTGAGCACACATAAAGGCACTCACGGAACGACCCCCAGAACTATTTCCCAAAGTGGGAGGGACATGTTTGAAATGGGAAGCAGTCTTTTCAGGAGATGTGCCTTTTACTGTATTATATTTTAGAAATCATTCACTATATTTTTATATCACACCCGCAACTGAAAACATTACTCGCTCCTTTGAGTTGCTCATCGTTGAGGTTATGGACAAGTAACACGCGCAGCCTGAGCCAATAAACCCTTTGCTTTTCTCTTACAAATCTGCCTTTCCTGATACTCATTTGGAGAGCCTCATCCAGCGCACCTACTCTGCACAGCAGTTTGCTCGGTCAGGCTTTCATAACGAATTACAGTGGACTGAGAGCCTCAAACAGCGCATGGAGTTTCTCACAGCCCTGGGGCCTTCACGTCCAAGATCCGAATGCTGACGTACCCACGTTCTGCTGGTAGTCCTCTTCCAGGCTATAGATACTGGGCTTTGCGTTGTGTCTTCACATAGTGGGAAAGGAGCCGGCTGTCTTCGTGAGCACTTTTAATAAAGGCAGCTTTGAAGATTTTTGCTCTCACAACGTTATCGTCACTCAAAGTCCAAACCTCAGACATCACACTTGAGTAACAGTTTCAACACACCAATGTGCAGAGACACAGTCCTTTTTTTTTTTTTTTTTTTCTGATGGCCATGGGAAAATATTATCTTTTATTCCGTATGTTATTGGTTTCAAGTCACAGATCAGAGACGGAAAGTCAGATTCCTCTTTGTCCTGCAATAAGTTACTGCACAGATCTGTGGCTTAAACAACACATGATTTCCAGCTATTGTTCTAGAGGCCAAAGGATTTCAGCGCAAGCGGCTGAAATCAAGTCATCGCAGGACTTCACTCCCTGTAAAGGCAGCAAGGAAGTCACACTGCGCCTCCTTTCGGCTCACATTCGAGGAATCACGACCTCTCGCTGCTCTGTCTTCTTAAGCAACATGATTTGGTTGCATGCTTCTCGCGATGCAGTCTCAAGTTTTCTTTCTTTTGTCCTGGTAAGCATTTTTTAAAATCTTTTATTCTTTTATATATTTGGTACAGGGTCTTGTTTCACAACTCTGACTCACAATTATACCCTTGCCCCAGCCTCCTCAGCACTGTGGTTACAGGAGTACACCACCACGCCAGGTTTCAGAGGCTGGCAAGCATACCTGGGGTTCCAGGGCCAGCCCAGCATGTGGCACTGGGGATGGGACCTCAGTCCCTGTGCATGCCTAAGCAGGTGCTCAGATGGCTGAGTCATCTCTCCAGCCCCCTTCTAGTCATTTTCTTGGCTTTTTATTTTATTTTATGTATTTGGTACAGGGTCTCACTCCACAGTTTGGACTCCTAGTGATCCTCCTGTTTTCAGCCTCCCCAGTGCTGGGGTTACCCCTTCTAACCATTTTCAGGAGAATACATTAAATGTATGGGGCCTACCTTGATAATCAACAGCAAATACCCTATTTATCTGGTGATTAGCATAGGTAGGTTTTTTTTTTTTTTTTTTTTTTGCCATTAATCTACTTATTTACCATTTCAGTAGATTAAGTTATCACAGTGTTTGGGGGACCCTTATTCTCCTTATGCTAAGTGAGTAGTAGAAAAATGATAGATGATAGATAGATAGACAGACAATCTGTCACACAGTGCATAATTATGGGGCTAAAGTATATTAATTGGGAAAAACCCACCATCATTAGTAGCTAAGATAGGATACAATGATTTTTTAAGTTCAGGCAGTGAACACGGGAATACAAAGACAACTTAGACTCAAAGGAAGTACATCTATGCA
The DNA here is from genome assembly GCA_004027025.1 of Myocastor coypus. Lineage (NCBI taxonomy): Eukaryota > Metazoa > Chordata > Mammalia > Rodentia > Myocastoridae > Myocastor > Myocastor coypus. Next base: position 58,932 of record PVJA010004823.1, on the reverse strand, counting down.
AGCAAGTTACACTTAGCCTGGCAATAAAAGCTGTACAAATTTTTGATAAGACAGGAGCAGAATGGGGAAGAACAGTTAGGAAAAAGAAAATGGTGTGTAACTGAAAATGGAACAAACTCTGTGCACTCGGAAGACCATGTTCATCATATTAATATAAATATGGAAAGTATCTGGAAGCAGTGAAGTATACCTATTTTCCCAGCACTCTGAGAGGTTCAGATAGCAGTGTCACAGTTTTAAGCAAGCCTGGGAAATTTAGTGACTTAATGAGACTTTTCTCAAATTAAAAAAAAAAAAACAAAAAGGTCTGGCGATATCACTCAGTATTAAAGTGATTACTAAAATCTATAGTTATGGAAAAGTATAGATAAAGTGTGTATAATTCTGGTCACTTTCAAACAAAAAATATTTGGAATCATAAGTTAAGCAAGTCTCAGTACACATTATATGAATTATGAAGATACAGAAAATATGTGGGCAATCAGCAGATTACCTCCAGCCATATGACAATAATGTGTTCATAGGCCAAAAAGTATAACGTTCAAAAAATTCTCTCTTCTTTCCCTGGAACAGTGGTTCTCAATCTTTCTAATGATGTGATCCTGCAGTACAGTTCCTCATGTTGCAGGGACCCCAAACCAAAAAACAATTTTTGTGGCTACTTCAAAACTGTAATTCCAAATAACTAACATTTTCCGATGGCTTTAGGCCACCCCTGTGTTTTGGTCATTCGACCCTCGCCGGGGTCGCGACCCGCAGGTTGAGAACCGCTGCCCTACAACATTTATAGAGGTTCATAAAGTCTTTAGAATTATTCCCGATCAGAACGTTGTTCTTCAGAACCACCACAAGAGGGCAGTAGGAAATTACGCTTCGCACTTGCATAGGTTCAGACCGGTGGTCTTTTTCTTTTTTTTTTTTTTTTTTTTTTTTTTTTTATGGCCGGCTCAGCCTGCCCTGAGGGCAGGGCTGGCGCAGCATGTGGTGCCGGGGATCGAACCGTGGTCCCTGAAGCCTCCCAAGCTTTCCTAAGCAGGTGCTTTAGACCACTGCGCCATCCTGCCCGGCCCCGGGTGCTCTTTTTCTTCACAGACAAAATTCATGTATGGGTCACAAGATGGAGCTTTGGAGATTTTTCTTTCGTCCTCATTTACTGTTGTTAATATTAAAAGCAACATTTTTGGCATCTGCAGAGTACGTAGGTCCTCTCTGGCATTCTTTTAAACAAAGAACACAAGTATGTATGGCAATCTTCTGTGTGTGAACATGTTTAAAATGCTAGCAGCTTATAAATGGTAGACACCTTGTTACTGCCAAGCTTTCAATCTATGGAGATGCAGTGCACAAATTCTTAAGTATGCAAATCTGTATTTTAAAGCCGCATTCCCTTTTAGTTGGCTTGAAATATTAAAATGAACTTAGGGAGTGGTCCTGTGCCTCATGCTTAATACTAGCCAACTTCCGACTGCACTGTCGCTGGCAGCAACCTTAGTCAAATTGCCCGACTCAGCTGGAACCTGAATCACGTGTTTAAGCGATTCAGCAAGGCCGCTGATGTCTTGGAGTCAGAGGCATGCCCCATAACTTGGTAGGGCGTGAATGCAGGGCGCTTTGTAAATTAAAGTGGCAGTCTCCGTCCTGTGCAGGGAAGGTGTCAGGAGCCGAAGATAGGCTTCCACCTTTCTTCTTGTACTGATTTTCTTTTCTGGCTCCATTCCCTTTTTTATAACGCAAAATTCCCAAATGTCTTTATAGAGAGATCTTTAATTTCTCAAGAATCTTCTGGTCACTGTTTGTGCACTTTGTCTTTTTTGGGACACACTTGTATGCTTGTGACTGTACTTTAGAACGTGTGTTTAACCACAATGTGTATCTTTTTTTGGTGTTGTTGTGTTGTCTCTGTGTACATCCTTGTGCCACACTAAGTGTGCACTTGTGCCTGTATGAAGTACATGTACATGCTCATATATAGGAATGTTTTATGTGGTTGGTACTGATGGATATGCTTATGTGGGAGGCATGTGAATGATGTGTATTCATGTGTGTTCTGTGTCTAAAACCAAGCACAAGTGTGTGCTGGTGCGTACTTCTTCTGCATGTGTATTTGCATATGTGTATTTATGAGGATTTTGGTGGGTAGATGAGATTATAGATTGTGTGTGTGAATAGACATATTGTATTATATTGTTTTCCTATTACAGGAACACAATAATAACACTCATAAATTAAAGAAGGTAAAGGTTAGTATGGTTTGTGATGGTTTCAGAAAGTTTGTCCTTGGCTTCAAGGCAGTAATATCACAGTAGAAGGACGTGGCAGAAAGGGATTCTTAGATCATGGTACCTGGGGAACAGAGCAGTGAAACAGTGGCAGAGAGACAGCAGCAACAGAGCATTCACAGAGCCTGGGGTCACATCTCCAGGGCCTACTGAAGCGCACCTACAAGCAAGCTCTGCCTGTCCCTCAGGCAGGTCCCAGACTAGGAATTGGCTTTGCACCTGAAACACCACAGTGAAGAAATCTGGACAAATCATACCTTCCCTGTGAGATGTCAGAGTTTATCTCCTCATCACTGCAACCTTTGGCTCATTACATTTGATAAATATCTGTAAAATTTTAATCTATATTGCTTAGGTAGGAGCCAAATTACATACTAGATTCTCCCTTTTCTCTCTCCTTACTCATTTTTCACTCTGTCTCTGTTTGTCTCTGTCTCTATCTCTCTCTGTGTCTCTGTCTCTCTCTGCCTCTCTGTCTCTCTCTCCATCTTTCTGTCTCTCCCTCTCTCTGAGTTGTTCCAGCTTTTTATCTTGCTATATTCTTCATATAAGTTGTATAGGTGTATAGATTTGCCATAAATGTCTAATAACTATCTCTAAGTTTTTATGATGTAAACTGTTAAAGGCTGATAGTTTCTTTAATAATATGATTCAAAATATTAATAGGTTTGATTTCCTCAATAAGAAACAAAATAGTTCAATTCCAAATTACTAGAATTATAACTTTATGCTTCAAAAGAAGAGTACTAAAACTACTAACCTTAGAAGCATATAGAATCTATAAACATTTCTAGTAACATTTGTTTTATTAAGTAATGTTTCATACCACCAGCCTCCTGAAACATAAGATGCTTCTGGAAATTGTTAATTGTCAGAAGTTTCAAATTATGACTATTGCAAAGAGACATAGATATTCAGACCATCTTTTAACTCACATTAAATAGAAATACAGAGTATTCCTTTGGAGAGTGTCCTGGCAAATTGTGTTTATCAACTGACAGTGCTGAAACCTAGAGTGAGAAATTAGGATTTCTCAACAAGATGCCTTAGTTAGTAACTTGATTTGTCCTTGATCCATGGTTACTCTTCTCATGGTTTGGGGAATATCAGTAAATGCTTTTAATGTGCTGAGATTAATCCAGTCTTTCTTTTTATTTTTTTTCATTTTGGTCTTGGGAATTGCAACAAGGGCCTTCGAACTGAGCGAAACCCTTACCACCTCCACTGGTTTTTGAAATTCTCAGAAAGGATGTGTACCCAAGCTGCTAAATTTCCCAGGTGGGTATAGACTTGTAATCCTCCTGCTTTAGTCTTCTGGAATAGTGAGATTACAGGAATGTGGCACTGCCCCTGGTTTAGTCTAGTCTACATTTCACTGTTTTTCTCACCCCTCCTTCCACCCTACACACAATCAGACAGCATCATCTATGCTACAGCACAGTTTCAGGGGCACCACCCAGACTACATGTGCTTTCCAAATTCAGTTTAGATAAAATGCTATTTCAATACAATATTCTGTGCCAAACAGGCTTAGACTCTGAAGATGTGCTGTGACACTTCTTGTCCTGCGCTTGTTGTGGTTATAAACCTTTTGGTGTAACCAGAAAAACTAGAATGTCTGTGGGTTTTCAATCACTGATCTTACCTTGAAACTCAGCAGCCTCGTATAGTACTCAATAAAAACAAAGTATTTTATTGAAGGAAAATTATTCATTTACTTCACTACTCTTGCTATTCATCATGTTTAAACAAATTATCTGATCAGAATAGGAATGAAAGTAAATTAGTGAGTATTGCAGCGTTTGCTGTTCATCTGATCATAGCCAATTGCACTGTAGTCATTGTGGTGATAGTGACCTTGTATCCAACTGAGTCCAATTCTTTAAGGGCCATGAAGCCTTCCTAAAGTGAAATTCATTCTTCAACTTTCGGATGGGAAAGATCAGTGCACAATTACATTAGAAGATGCAATTATAAAGTTGGATAGCGTATGTGGTCACAGCATTGTTCTGGGTGAGGTTAGAAATAATCAGTGTTGCTGATAAGGCAGAGAGAAAGGTGGTCAGAGGGCCCTTGCTGTGTTTTACATTCATGGTCACTTTACCTGAGCTCTTCTTTGCTTTGCTCCAGACCTGCTTTAGCTTTACTCACTCAAACTTTTTTTCGCCTTCACTATTCCCACTTAATAAGTATAATGCCAGTACCTGTAATATGATCTAGGAAGCAGCTAATGTTTTGTTGAATGGTAGCACCCAGAGACTGCTGAGAATAGAAGCTGAGTGAAATGTCAAGCCAATGAATGAATGAATGAGTGAGTGAATGAATGAGTCAGTCGTTTCTCACACATGGAGATATTTCCCTATCTTAACACTCCTGGATTTCTCAGTAGCGTGGTCTCTGAGCCCAGAGTTGAATGTCCTTCATGGAGCCACTCTTGTGGGTGCACTGCCACCTTTCTGCCTGTTAGAACATTCTGACTCCTAGTTACTGTCCCCCCGCAATGTGTCACATCTCCGCCTGAGTCGACTTGCTGTACTTTCTACATAAATGGAATCACATACCAAGAACTTCTTGACCAAGTCGTTCTGTTATCTCAAATATATTGATATTAAAATTTAAGGTGCAGGGGCCCGGCAGGATGTTTCAGTGGTCTAAAGTGCCTGCTTAGGAAAGCTTAGGCGGCTGCTGGGACCGCAGTTTGATCCCCAGCACCACATGCTGTGCCAGCCCTGCCCTCAGGGCAGGCTGAGCCAGCCATAAAAATAAATAAATAAACAAAAGTTCTGAAACAAGAAAAAATAAATAAATAAAAATTCTAAAAAAAAAAAAAAAAAAAGGTACAACCTATAAAAATCTGAATCACTCATTTCTTGTTGCTGCATTTTGTATTTAGTACAGAGTCCACAGGGTCTCACTGCACAGATCAGACTCACGGCGATCCTCCCGTTTTCAGCTCACAAGCACTGGGATAGCAGATGCATGCCACCATGCCCAATCTCATTTGCCATTTCAGTGCACTTCCAGGGCAGGGCTGACACAGACACACATTTTTAGGTCATCCGTTAATTTATTTTCAAGAAAAGAAAAGCACAGTTACTAAGTATTAGGCTGTGATACGCAGAGTGGATGTCATGGTCAATAAATGGTATTTCCTACACTAAAAATGGACAGAAAAACACAAAAATGGGAAAGTTCTAAAAGACAATTAGAAACCGGATGTTAGAAAAGGCCATTTCTAAGTTCCATAAAAGTAACATGTTAGAGAAATAGTCACTGTATCATTTTCTGTTATGTTGGCTATTTGTGAAAGAACATTTTAAATTTTAGATGAGTAAAATATCTGGAATCCAAATAAAGAAAGTAGTGTCAGATAGAGTTGAGTAGTGATTGTAAATATAAGAATTAAACAAATGTGATCTTTTAAGATACAGACAGATTTCAGCTAAGCCAGCTAGTAACAAAATAAAAAATTTCCAGAAACTTAGGAGGCATCTCAAAAGGAAATCATTCTAATTAATTTATCAACATTCAAGGTGACATCTGAGAAGTAATAACAGATGTTTTAAAAGAATTTACTTCCTCAGTTGTTTAATTGGATGCACTGAGTAGCTAGTGTCCTGACAGTCTCTCTAGTGATTGTCTCATGGCCGTGAACTCCAAATGAGCGACATCTAGGTGAGTAAAACTTGACTGCAAAATAATTCTGTTCATTTCTGCCAGGCTTTTTAAATGCTTTAAAATATGTCAGAAATGCAATCCTTAAGCTACTAGGAACTCAACTTCATTATGCAGTTATGGTCACCAATTTTTCCTAGGAATGGCATATAAAACCTCTCATGTGAGAAAAACGAGGCAGATTAATGTTGCATAAAATATATACAGTCTGGATTACAGAATCACAAAAGCTGCCTCTTGCATAGAGAAGCCTTTCCTCTTCAGATGTCTAGAAAAGTTTTCTCTGGTCTAAAATTCCTTCTCACCAAAAGAAAATTCTATATGAAAGGAATAAACTTTACTATAGGAAAATCTGCTAAAATTGTTTATTGGCCAGGAAACAGAAATATAGATTATCATTTGGATTTACACAGTCACATAGGCATATTTAACTTCAAAGCTAAAGAAAGTTTTTTTTTTTTTTTTTTTTCCTCAAAAGTTTCTTAAAGCAGGGCGCCGGGGAGATAGCTCAGTATATATAATAAGCACCTGCCTTGCAAGTGCAAGTTTCTTAAATTAGTTGGACCTCAGAAAACACAGTAAAATCTTTTCAGCAAATAAGTCCTGTAAAGCAAAATGCTGGCATTGTCTGTGTGTGTGTGATAAGTGTTCTTGTGGAAAGCTGCAACCTCGTGGAAAGCTGTAGCCACATGGAACCACTTTGTCCTTCACTTGTCTCCAAGTAACCCAATTTCTCTTCTTTTGTGATTTGTTTCTAATCCTCCTTAAATACAGTTTTCATTCTGTCACACTCTTACAAAAACCTCTCTTACTTGGCTGAAGAAGTACGTGTCATCCTCCGTGCGTACTTAAGGGCTTTCCAGCCAGAGCATATGTCTGGGTGATCCTCTCCTCAGGAGGCAAAGGGGAGTGCTGATAATAAAGAGTGACCACCCATCAGGAGCGCAGGGCTCTGACATGATGTTCTAAGATTAGCTTCCCGGTCTCCAGTAGCATTACTGGTAACTTCAGGGTATGGAGAACAATGAGAGAACAACAGCTCCCTCCCTCTTCCATCTCTGGGGAGGTGCTAACAAGCATGTAAATACTTCCTGTAGGCAAGAACCAGTAGGAGGGTGAAGAGACTTCACGTCTTCAAAAATCCACAAATTGGATTATCAGTCCTTAAGGTGCAGGCCATTGTAACAAACTATGCCTTTAGGCTTAGAGTTCAGATGCCACTAAAAGAAATGAGGAATATATTCCTGTTTCATTCCTTTTTGAAGCAGTGTTGCAGAGGTTCAAGAGCACAGCCTGCATTAGCATGCTCTCTGTCTTTGAATCTCAGCTGCAGCACAAACTAGGTCCTCAGTGATGGAGAAGCCACTTGGCCTCTCTGCTTCTCAGTTTCCTCTTCTGTGTGTCCATGAAAATGTTTGCTGCATCATAGTGAAAATGTGTAAAATGCTACCCAAAGAGCCTAGCACATGGAAATCACTATAAAATTATTTATTTTTACTGCGTGTATTTATTCCATGCATAGCATAGGACAAGAAGGGGGCTTGGAATTAAACATAAAGGGGAAAGTATTCAGATTTGTTACTGTAAAGTTTCGGGTAGCAATGAAGCTATCATAGTGCCTGAAAAATATGCATAATGTTAAATCTGAGATGCAATCATGTGACATTTCCATTCCACATTTCTCTTAAATTGCCTAAGAAGATTTTGAAGAATGCCACAAATCTCCAGGAAGCATACAGTGGTCCACTGTGATTTCTTCTCTCATTCTTAATCAATGATTACTTTTACTATTCCCCATAAATTTTTCATTTCACTTTTTTCTTAGAAAAAGACCCACAGGCCTGGCAGGATGGCTCAGTGGTCTAAAGCGCCTGCTTAGGAAAGCTTGGGCAGCTGCAGGCACAGTGGTTCCATCCCCGGCACCACATGTTGCGTCAGCCCTGCCCTCAGGGCATGCTAAGCCAGCCATAAAAATAAATAAACAAACAAAAGTTCTGAAACAACAACAAAAAAAAATCAAATAAAAATTCTTAAAAATAAAAAAAAGAAAAAGACCTACAAACTTATATAAGCTTCAGATTCCCAAAAAGCACAGCCGCTTCTACTGAAACAAGTAGGATTTAGCCTAGAGAAAGATTCCACCAGTTTATTTAAGATAGTAAATGGATGAGGAAGTAGAATTTTATACAGTGGAGTAAGGATTAAGTAGTCAAGATATCTGGGTAATAGCAAACAATTTGAAAGATAGATTTTCAGCAGGGTATTTAAAGTCTGCTCCCATGTCTACTGTTTTTCAAGAACTTAATTATACAAGTATTGGGTCCTTGTTTAACTAATGGGGTTAATTCACCTTATTTTGATTTTTTTCTTTTCTTTCTTAGAAGAGTCATCCTAGCATCTTAACAAATGTTACAGTTTAATGTTTTATTCTTAGTAATGCTTTGTATTTATAGCACAAAGACAACTTGACCACAAGGGGCTTACACCCAGGACTTTAGTTGAAAGAAAGCCTTCATAACTTCACCTTATGATCAGTAAATAATAGGATACCCTTACATATAATTGTAAATAATATACAATAATGAGCCTACAAGTGTTACTACTGAGCAAAAGTGATTCTTAAAATATTATAAAATAGAATCAAATGCTCATGGTTTATATAGGTTCACTATTTTTATTTATCATTATCAGGGTTTTGTAAATGTGGACAGGTTGAAAGCATGTATCTTAATGGATAAAATTGCAGTGAATACAATTACTTTCCAAGGGGAAAAATGAAAAACAGGCAATGACACTGTCCTCTTTGTAATAGAATAACTTCAAATGAAGAAACTTAGCATTCTGAATCTGAACCCTTTGAGAACAAAGTGTTCTGGCCACAGATGTTGCACTTCTCATTTCCTAAAAGGGGAAAAATGGAAAAAAAATTAATACCCTGGAATAAGTCAAGAACAGTCATTATGCTCTGTAACGTCAGATTTCTAATTATTCTGCTGGAATACAATGGGGCAGAGGGCATCTTACACTAGCATAGCCTGTGCTAAGACTTGAGGTCAGGTACATTCCAAGTGCCCACGTAGCCTCCACCAGTGTCAGAGACCAACAACCAGTGTCCTTTCAAATAAGCTTGAGAAGATCGGGTTTTTTGTCCAAAAATGGAGGAAGTGGACGAGAACTGCTCGTTCTCTGAAAAAGAATCATGTTAATGAAATGACAAAGAGAGCCTTGTTCATTTAAATACCATAAGGTCCATCAGAATTGGTAATAGACCACATAATTGGCTCTTTTACATCTCAGTCAAATCTCTGCTAAGGGGCTGGGCTCTCCAGTCTTCATAATGAGGAAGGAAATGGGAAGAAACTCAATTACGTGATATTTAAAGAGCATGCTCTTTCCTGGAGCATGCAGACTCCACAATGAACACAAAAATAGATTACTGTAGAAACATAATTATTTATATTGCAAAGCAAACAGGTAAAATACTGGGCTAGCAAAAACGTGACGGTGATGTTTTACTTAATATTTTTGCCAGTTGCTTGACAGTGACTCTTAACTACTACCTGGCTAATTACTTTTTAATGATTATGTCAGCAATCCTTAAAACTCCACATAATTTTGGCTGTGTCTGTGTCAATATAGACATATCCCAGACAGAGTGGTAATAAAACTTCGCTATATTTGTATATATTAGTCTTTAATATTTTTCCATAATTTGTGCATTCATCTAATAAACATATTTATTTTTGTTTTACAGGATGCCTCTGCCTGAATTAATTTTAAAATCCAGATCATCAGTGCTATTCCTTAATGTATATACCAGGAAAGGAGTAATTCATTTTTAAACACATATGCCCAGAACTGTTTCATTACAGCAAATGTGGCTGCTACATTTTAAGTTTTAACCAGGTTACTTTTTTAATTATCTAACAATAGATTGACTGTGACTGATAGAAATTAATGGGGAGCACCTGTTCCAAGCTAACTGCTTGACTGAGGAAACATTAATCCACCCATTGCCTATAAATCTTATTCTAAAAAGACAGGGAAAACTTCTTTTGTCTGCCTATTTTATTTTTATTTTTTTTAATCAGCATATTTGGCCATAGTGAGGGACCTTTCTTCACAACAGCCTCTGCTGGCACTTCTAGCTTTGTGTCACAAAGAGATGGGTCGATCAAAGTATTTTAAATGTGAGGCAATCAGGTGGCTTTGTTGGAGAAATCTATTCAGAACCTGCAGGTGTGTCTCCTGCTTTTGAAGTGGGCCGGTGGGATTCAGAGGTGATAATGGCAAAGTGGATAAATGACAGTCCTGGCTATCAGTTTCAAGGAAGTGTTTTCCTGACTATAAACACCAAATGGCAAAACACAAATAGCATTTTGTGGAGTCTCTTTTTCTCAAGCTTGAATTGTTCCTTGCTCCTAGATGCTTCCTGAAAGAAACAGAGGGCGGTCGACTGGTCACCTCTCACTGCCCTGCAGCCTGGCTACTTTCCTCTATATTTATACAAATAAGCAGGATTCTGCTATATAACCACAACTCTTGAAAAAGAAAAAAGACCTAATTATCTGTCCAGAGAGGCCTGGTTAATTGGTGAATGAATAAATGAGCCTGGGAGTAGTTTTTTTGAAAATAGTTTTTTTGTTTGTTTTGTTTTAAAATAGTTCAATTGTTTTGATTAATTTGAACTCACAGTCTGACCAGCTTTGCTGCGTATGCTCTGGAAGGCAGTTACTTCACTTCTAGAAGGGCAGAGCAAGACTAGGCTGTGCATAGATTTCCATCTCTCCATTTCTCCATTCTGTAAATAGTCTCTGGTGGCTTTGTTGGGAATTATGCAGATCCTGCTGAAATAGGGCACATTTTACACGTCTGGGACAGGGAAAAAGTCTGGACTCAAATACGGGCTATCTCAGTTGTAGGTATGCACCTGGGGAATTTCTTTATTTTCTTATCTGTTAAGATAGCTAATAGCACAAAAAAAAAAAAAAAAAAAAAA
>PVJA010004823.1:37062-47879 GCA_004027025.1 Myocastor coypus | reverse complement strand
CCCTGAATTCTCTCTGTGTCCTCCAAGAGAATAAAACCCTTTTCCCCTTTTCCTTCTGCCTGTTTCTCTGCTGAGACACCACGGAAAACCTATCAAGGATGACTATGGAATGAGACCAGAAACTGCTGATAAATCCAGCATGAAAACAGCTCAACAATAATTTTGTGAAATTATTATTTTGAGTTTCTGAAATCACAAGGTAATTTATACCTTGTGTATAAATTAGAAAATTAATGATTTCCTGTTAAGGTAACTATGGAAATTTTTAAAAATGAGTCACTTCTATATACTATTTAATTGATATTTACTGTGTTAGTTAGCTCTCCTCTCGTTGGGATACACAGTATTTAAAACCCACAACTTAAAGCAAGTGATGCTTAATTAGGCTTGAGATTTCACAAGATTCAGTCTGTGCCTGAGTGGCTCCAAGGAAGAAATGTGGGGGAAGGGCGTGAGGGCTGTTTTCTAAGCCAGTCAACATAACACAAGCCTTTTAATTTTTCTTTTTAGTTTTGATAGTTTATGTTTGTGTACGTAATGTTTGCATTCTTTCAGTGGAGCTGATACACATACATAACACACCTATGAGCTTAACTGCCACATTCCACCCTTTGTCGACCGATATCCAGACATGTCTCCTTAAACATCATTTAATATCCAAAGCAAAGTAAAAATTAATAATTTTGCCTAATACACTACTACTGATGAAGGAAGAAAAACTGATCTTTTAACCTGAAAAACACTTGGATGAGTTCGTGTTCTCTAAAACCAAAGAATGAATTTTAGGAATGAGACAGAGGTTTAGAATAGAATATTTATTGGGAAAGAAATCTTTTGTCCAAGAGAGGAACAGAAGATGGGCCACAGGGGTTTGCCCCCAAAATTGTCTTTCTTTAGCGGTCTTATAGAGCAAATCCATGTCATAAGGTGGACCTAAGGTGGAACTAGGGGAACTTGCTTAGGTGGTCATGAGATGGGACAAATTCATGGTTGACTATTGAGATTACAAGCATCACTGTTCAGGTAGAATTGATTAAATCGGGAGCAAATTGGGAAGTCATGTAGCAAGCAGGCATGAATACGGAATAAGGGTTCTTTCTGTTGGGGTTGAGTTTCTGGATCTTTTAGGCTCTTATAGGGTGATGATACTCATTTAGAATATCAATCCTTGATACTTAACTTTAAGTGAGTGGGCGGCTGCATTTCTTTACTCTTTTGTTTCAAGGTCTGGCCCACAGGTGCCTGTCCCTTGCAAAGCTGCATAGTCAAGTTGCTTTCCATATTGTCCTCGAGGGCCCGACCCTATCTGACTGCCTATAATATTTCTATCCAATTTACCTGCCTACAACACTACTATCTTATATAAAATGGAGAACATAATAATCCCCTTCTTATCATCTCAACTATTCTAGTATTGTTCAAAAGTTCAAGTCCAAGTCTCTTTTGAAGAAATTCTTAGTTGTGCTTTTAAAATTCAAAAACATGGTACATAATCCCACGATATAAGGGCAAAGGGTATGTACTCATTCTACGAGGAAGAACAGAGAAATAGAAAAGAGAAAGCGAGACCAAAGCTTAGCAGGTAAATCATTAAATCTGTGGCTATCCACCTAGCATCTTATGTGTACACAGATCAGAAGGGGCTTCCTGAGGGCTTTTGAGTCCTAGCCTTACTGCTTTTCTGGCTGTAGCCTACCTGGTCGCCAGGTCTCTCTGTGTGGCTAGTTCCACTGAAGAAGCAGTTTTTCTCTGCATGAGTTTAAATTATTGGCATCTGTGCTCCCCTGGGTTCTCCACTGCACCTTGTGTTTTCATTCACACATTCTCACGCTCATCTTTTGCAAGCTTTTTGCCTGGCCTATCACAGCTTTCTTTGAAATCTAGGTGGAAGCCTCCTACAGTAGCGCCTTTATTCTGCATGCCAGTATGAAGACTCTGAGGTCTGCTATCAGTAAGAGTAGTAGCCAGCCCCTTCAAGACACCTCTGTAGAAGCCTCGGAGGGCCTGGATGACTGAACAGGAAACATTACTTCTGGACAGCCCTCCTACAGCAGGGGTCACACTGACTTTTCACAAAAGAAATGCTAACATTTTTGCATACAAAGTTGCAATTAGTAAGGTCTAGCTGATTCTTGAGAAGCCTAGAAAGTATCTTTCTTATTTCTGTATGAAGCGTTTGTGCTAATCTTTTCAATATTCTCGCCTTCTTTGTTTCCTATTTCATACATAGTTCCTTTTAGGCCAGAATTTCAATTGTTAAAAAATTTTGTACTCCATCATATGTTCCTGATTCTCAGCATAACTGTCACTTAAAGTACTCAGCAGCACTCATGCTACAGCCTGGATGTTGTGTGACCTTAAATTTTCCTCTGTGAGATAAGTTAATATACTATCTTTAATCTCAGTTTCAGGACATGTATGAAATATAAACAAATTATTTTCCAGAGGCTAAAATGCATGTCCTGTAGTTCAATTGGTAGTGGGGTCCTTGTTCCCATCTGAAACCTTCTGAGGCTGGCATTTAGTTTCTCTGTCAGTATTCTGGCTTACTGACTTTGATAAGAATCACTCATCCAGCTCTGCTTACAACATTCAAGTCCTTCTCTAGCCCATATCTACAAACAAATTCCAAAGCATCAAAAACATATTACTAATAGAATCGTAAGAAAAGCCCCATTTCTTTGGTTCTAATTTCTGTACTGGTTAGCGCTCCTATTTCTGGAACACCTTCAATTTAAAGCCTGGGCTCAGGCTTTCAGGCAATTCAGTCCATATTCTGTTGGCTTCATGGGAGACATCTCTTGGTGGGATGGTGGGATGGACCAAAGATGCTAGGTTCATGGGACCAGAAAACAGATCAGGACGGTTTGGGAGTGGAAGAGGTGAGGCATAGATGTAGATCCCCCAAGGTCATGTCTCCACGACCCACCCAAGCACACAGAGGACTTGGCCTCAGCAACACTGCAGGGCGTTCTCAAGATAATCTAGATGACACAATAGAGCAGTGGTTCTCAACCTGTGGGTCGCGACCCCGGTGGGGGTCAAACGACCAAAACACAGGGGTTGCCTAAAGCCATTCCAAATCATAACTGTAGCAAAATTGCAGTTTTTGAAGTAGCCACCAAAATTATTTTTTGGTTTGGGGTCATCACAACATGAGGAACTGTACTGCGGGATCACAGCATTAGAAAGGTTGAGAACCACTGCAGTAGAGCTTCACCACCACTGCTACTTTAGAATACTTTTCTTTACTTTTTAAATTTTTATTTATTTTTATCTTTTTTCTTGTTTCAAAACTTTTGTTTGTTTATTTATTTATTTTTATGGCAGGCTCAGCATGCCCTGAGGGCAGGGCTGGTGCAGCATGTGGTACCGGGGATCGAACCGCGGTCCCTGCAACTGCCTAAGCTTTCCTAAGCAGGTGCTTTAGACCACTGAGCCATCCTGCTGGGACTAGAATGCTTTTCTTTATTAAAACTATTTTACTTGAGAATTTCTAAACTTCAGGCTTATATTTATATGTGGAAGTAATATGTCACTGAATTTTGGGAAATACTGTTTTATAAAGTATGAATAATAAGAACCAGGAGATACTTTTATTATCCAACTTCATTTATAAAACACTTACAAAGAATTCAGTAATTTTGCAAAAACTATTAAGGAAGTAGTGGTGCAAGTGTTACATAGGAAGCTAAGCTTCACGAATCTGTTAGCTTAGTGTCAGGCAGTACCTGTGTCGCAGGTCTGAGCATCTGTGCCTGATGCAGAATTTCCCTCCATATTGAGCACCAGCTCTTAAGGTGATGGGTTGTGATCACATTCATCTTCTAGCTGAGCTGCTTGTTTTCATGCTATAATAGCACATATCTTGGCAAAACGGTTGAATCACTGATGAACCGATTCCCAGATCACATTCTACTAAAGAACTAAATGAGAGAAGAGGACAATAATACCTTACTTTTCTATATCCTCATGTGACCTAGGAAAATCAGTCATTTCAACACAAAGAAAACAAATCTAATCAGTGTATCTGACTACAGCATGACCTCTGTATAAGAAATGCTTTAGAAGAGAAGATGATTGGCCCATGGCCCTTGTTCCCTGTAGCCCCTGAGTTGAGATTGTTATCCATGGGAAAGCAAAGAGTTAACACAACAGGAGATGCTACCGCTATATGACAGGAACTGAATGAGGAAAACGATACATGGGATAAAGACAATGCATTTATATTTCTGTGAAAGATAAATTGCACATGTTTGATTAAAGGAATGAGTTCCAATGCCATGGAATTAGAAAACAAGGAAGAGGGATGTGTTTTTGGATATTGTTTTTGAATAAATAGATGAAAAATAGAGCGAAGTCTCCTTGCCTTTCTTCTGTCAGCTCCTTGGGCTGACACAGCAGAGTACAGCTTGCTGTATGTGCAGTGAAAAAGAAGCAGAGGGAAAATCTCACCAAAAATGCAGACTTCAGTCACAAAGGCACTTGATTTTTCTTCTTGCAATACATTCTTTTGAAAACGTCTCTGTGGTTTTGCACTGCATCAGCAAAACCAAGTACATGAACACAAAAACAAAATATATATTCACATAGTTATAGGCGTAGCAGTGAAAAATTGCTACATATGTACGAGAAAAATCTTGATGTAAATTAAACTCCCTCTGTAGATATTTTCAATTATTCATGACATAAATTATGCAACAGCATTGTCAGTAGGTATTTGATAGAATATACAGAATAAAATATATATTCACACATACATTCATTCATGTATACATATTCATGCACATAAACATATATATATATACATTTATAAACACATGGAAAATGTTAATGCATATATATATATATATATATATATATATATATATATATGACACTATGCACATACACATACACTTGCCCGTATAAAGAAGCAAAGCAGTTGAAGGGAAAGATCACCAGACTGCTTTCGGAAGCCAGTATGAGAGTCACAGTGTTTGAACTGCATCCTCCTGCTCTCAGGGCCTCCTCTTCATTGCTACTTGGACCCATGCCCCTTTCAAGCATAGCACACTTGCATTTTGTACCCCTCAGCTCCTGCTTACAGTTGTGCTACAGATGTTTTGTTTATTCTCTACTCACTAAACTTCTCATCACATTTCAGGCCAGACCTATAGATTCTTTTCCTTTAACATCTCCTTGGTTTTTGTTTTTGTTTTTAAATTTTTTATAATTTTTAAATTTTTTTCTTATTTCAGAACTTCTGTTTGTTTATTTATTTTTATGGCCAGTTCAGCTGCTCTGAGGGCATGTGGTGCAGAGGATCGAACGGCGGTCCCTGAAGCCACCTAAGCTTTCCTAAGCAGGCACTTTAGACCAATAAGCCATCCTGCCGGGTCCCTGTTTTTGTTTTTAAATGCTAGAAAACATATCTCACTCCTCTGATGTCCATGATTGTCTGTTTAAAGCCCTGACCTGCAGAGAGCTGGTAGACTGCTTAATGTGATCAGGAGGACACTGAGTTGCTAATTATTTTATAAAATATAAAAAAAATCAAAATCAGTTATTTTCATACAATTACCTAACTTTTACTATACTCTAAACATTAATTTTGAAGGTCTAGAGAAAATTTCCAATGGAATTTTCCTTTTGATGGTTAATTGTGAGCAAATATCTATATTTGCCTATTATTTTTATTTGATTTTTTATTATTCTTAGCATATTTTTGGATGCCAAGGTAATATGATTGAAGATTTATTAGAAAAGATCACAAAACCAAATTTCATTGCCTTATTAATTTTATAATTAACAAATTTTATAATTATCTAAATTTTAGAGATGAAAAAGTTTATGCAAAGAAATATCAGTTATCTAAGTGCACAAAGCTAGCATGTGACAGAAAATAAGATTCAGTATTTGATTATGAAACCTGGTCGATGCACTATCCAATTGCCATGGAAACATTTGCCTGTAAGGCTATAGCAGGTGCCAAATATGGGTATGTCATTATGCACACTGAGAGCTATGCTAATTCTAATCAGTGGATTAAGGATGGGGGAGATAGCTCAAGGGCATAAGTACCTGCCTTGCATGGGCAAGGCCCCGAGTTTGATACCCAGTACTACAAAAATAAAAATCAATCAGTGGACTAACTTCCTACCACACTCCCTTAATTCCAGTATCACATACCCTAGTTCCAGTCAGCTTTGTAAAGTTCCTCTTATGAAACCAAGAAGCTTTGTGAGGGCCATCTAAAAACAAGCCATAACATATACTATGAATATATTCAACTACCTTTGTTTAATGTGTTGCTGATTCATAGGGCGTGTGTGCATGTGTGCATGTGTCTGTGTGTGCATGATATATCAGGCATAAGCACACAGGCATCATAAGAAACAGAAATAATTCTACTGAGATTATATTGTCTCCAGCTTAAAATTGAGGATTCTCATCAAAACATGTAAAATATACACTATAAATTTTTAGCATACTTATATTTATAAGAGGGGAAATCAAGAAAAAGTCAAATATACCATAGAAGGTATTATTTGTCCAAAAAATAATATATGTGGGATGACAAGCTACACAACACTGAAATTTATGTCGTGAAGTTATATCAGAACAACGTTTTTTAATATGCTACATCATCATTAATTTTCTTTTGTAATTAATTTTAATGAGAAAGAAAGTCAAGAGACAGTTTCAGAACAGGTTAGTAGGACAGTTACAATAATCAGTGCATTGCATATTGTTGTCTTCACAGTAGCTGTTTGCAGTACAAGATGCAGACATGACATCTTGTCTAAACACTATTAGTACAAACCTTTCTCCTCACTGAACTAAGAGAAAGTATTGGACTATATGTAGTCCAATATATCTGAACAATCTTTAGAGCAAGTCTTTAGGGTCAGGGAAATAGCCCAGTAGAATAAGTTCTTGCCTGGCAAGCACAAGGTCCTGAGTTCACAGTTCAATCTCTGGTACTGAAAAGAGAGAGAGAGAGAGAGAGAGAGAGAGACAGAGAGAGAGACAGAGAGAGAGAGAGAGAGACACAGAGAGAGAGACAGAGACAGAGAGAGAGAGAGACAGAGACAGAGAGAGAAGGCTAAAGCAAGCCTTTAAGCAAGTAAGGTTGTATATAGAAGAGGTTGTACTTAACAGTTGCAGAGAAAAAAAAATATATATATATATAAAATAGATGTGGATAGATATATAAGACTCAATAAAATGGCAATAGTTATATTTTATAAAATGCCATTATCAAAGATTTTTTTTTTCCATAAATTTACTTCATGGGAGCCAGGTGTGGTGGTGCACACCTGTAATCCCAGCACTCGGGAGGCTGAGGCAGGGGGATCGGTGCGAGTTCGAGACCAGCCTGGGCTATAAAAGTGAGCTCAAGGCCAGCCTGAACTGCATAGTGAGACCCTGCCTCAAAAAGACAAAAATAAATAAATAAATAAATAAATAAAAATAAAAAAAAACAAAATAAATTTACTTCATGTATTTACAATATATCTGCAAATATCCACATATATTGTACTAATGCTACTAATTATAGTAATGTTACCGCTTATAGTAATAAGGACAATTATTAGGTTTTATTTTACAAAATGATTTCTGGAAAATCTCCTAATTTCCATCCTCCTCATGCCCACTCTTGAGCCCCAC
Organism: Myocastor coypus; assembly: GCA_004027025.1. NCBI lineage: Eukaryota > Metazoa > Chordata > Mammalia > Rodentia > Myocastoridae > Myocastor > Myocastor coypus. The sequence goes on along the minus strand of PVJA010004823.1, from coordinate 40,226 downwards.
CCAAGTCAGGCAGGCCTACCCCCAAGCAGACCGCAGCATCATGATTGCCCTCTGGAGACCGTGTTGAGGCCAGTATTCCAAAGTAGCTTCTTTCTGCCGATCACATGACAAGCACTTGCCCCCCCCCCCCGTGCTTTTCAAACAGTCCTTTCCAGTACCAAAGTTTCATTTTCCTGTTATGTACATTTAAGCTCGTAGAAGCTTCCACTATTCTCACTCACTCATGAGGGAATTCTATCTCCTCTCGTTTGGCTCACCTGAGGAAGGTCAGAGAGGGCAGGGGCTCAGAGGTTGCTCCGTAGACACCAGCATCTGCCGGCCTTATTTCATCATTGATCTGGATTCCTTAAAATCTCTCAGATTAGAAACAGTACACAAAGGGGTGCTTTCAGCTGCTCTGTCTCCTTGCTTAAATGTTGTCCTGCTACCACACAGCAATGAATCTTTCACCTGGGACAGAGAATAAGAATGCATGGACATTTGTAATTCAAAAATTGGTGAGCCCCACAATGTACTTCACCGGTCATTTTCCTCAGTGGTCAGTTCAGTGTATATTGGAGCCACCCTAAAGGGCAGCCAGCATTGGTTGTGATGAAAGTGAAAGTCTCGTGAACACTCACATTTTGTTTCCTGTTGAACAAGAAATTCAATTTGTGCAGCACAGCAGACAACAGAGATGACAAAGCAGTAGCATGTCTGCATACAAAATCGGACAAATCAGCTGGGAGACACGGAGGGCATTATGTTCTTACTAGCTTTTAATGCCCTGACTCATAACTGGAAAAATCTTATTATTTTAGAATTTTGAGTGTGAAGTGAATATTTGAAATGTTTACCATAGTGTCTGGCTGAAGGTAAGATATCTTCTGATTATTAAATTTCAGTAGATATCAAGGTAGCTTATCAGAATATGGGAGTATAATCAATTTCTAACTGGTAGTCAACTTATTCTACCCAGCAGAATTAAACTACTATGGTACTGAGTATGAGAGGCCCACCCAAGGGCCTGAGCTCAACAAAAGGCAGAACAAACAGGACAAGCTTCAAAAAATGCTATTAGGGATGCAGGTTGGACAAGCTGTTGGAGCTGTTGGAAGCTGCTAGTTGTTCCCATGTGCTGCTCTGATGTAGGACCTCGACATGCAGGCTTTCCTGATGAACTTTCCAGAAGCTTAGGGTCCTCATACCTTCCTGGCTCTGGAGGGCAAGATGGTGTATCGCTCAGCCTCGTGAAGAAGCTTGTTTTCTTTTTTTTTTTTTTTCCTTGTTTGTTTTCTCTTTCTCTCTTTCTTTCTTTCTTTCTTTCTTTCTTTCTTTCTTTCTTTCTTTCTTTCTTTCTTTCTTTCTCTCTCTCTCTCTCTCTCTCTCTCTCTCTCTCTCTCTCTCTCTCTCTTTCTTTCTTTCTTCTTTTAAGTGTATTTAGTACTGGGTATGCAGGGTCTCTCCACACAGAATGGACTCATAATGATCCTCCTGTTTTAAGCCTTGCAAGCACTGGGGTTACAGGCACACACCAGCATGCCCAGTCTCAATCACCTTCTCAGCACTTACTGGGCATGGGGCTGACATGGCATGTGGTGCCAGGGATCAAATCCCAGTCCCTGCATGTTCCCTAAGGAGGTGCTTTAGTTCACAGAGCTATCTGGCTGGTTCTGCATTGGTTTTCATTATGGAAACTCAGCTTTCCTTATAACTGACGGAGTTCAGGACATCCCTGTTGCTGAGGATGGCTGTGGCACTTTGGGGGTGCTCTGGTGCTTCCCTTGAGTGTTGCTTCTTAGCTCTAGCTTGGATCTCCCAGCCTGCTAGCACAGATCCTTCATTGTGCTGGTATAGACTTTCTAGCTTCCACGCAGTTGATCTTTGGGCCTTCCCAGCACAGATCCATGAGATTTTGTGGTGGGTTCTAGGCCTCCAGCTGGACTCATACAGGATATTAGGATCAAGGCACTCAACGAGAGTCTTTAGCATTATGTGTGTGGACAGTTCTCCTGTACTGCTTTATATGAATCTTGGGTTATTTATTATAAGATAATATCATGAAATGCATCCTTTATTATGTTGTTCACCTTCTGAAGACCCCAAGCCATAGCAGGGAGATGTCCATGTCTCAATCCATGGCATTTGTGAATATTGATTGCCTTATATAGCAAAAGACTGAACATTAGGTTGGAGATATTATTCAGTGGTAGATTTGCTTAGCATGCATAGGGCCACTGAACTATATCCCAAGCCTCACACTCTTATATGAGATAGGGAGGGGCACTTAGGCCTAGGAACACAGAGAAGACAAAAAGTAGGTGACATGAATCTAGAGATGGGGTTTAAAGTGATATGCCTATCAGTCAACAAATCCCAACAGCCACCAAAAGTGAAGCATCAAAAACCCCCAGTGTGAGCACAACCTAGCGTTACCTTGATTTAAACTGGAAAATAGATTTTGATTTCTAGTCCCAGAAATAGAAGAAAATGCATTTTTTAAAATTTTTAATTTTATCTTTTTTCTTGTTTCAGAACTTTTTGTTTGTTTATTTATTTATTTTTATGGCCGGCACAGCCTGCCCTGAGGGCAGTGCTGGCGCAGCATGTGGTGCCAGGGATTGAACCACGGTCCCTGCAGCCACCTAAGCTTTCCTAAGCAGGCGCTTTAGACCACTGAGACATCCTGCTGGGCCCAAAAATGCATTTTTATTGTTTTAATCTACCAAACACAGTATTTTTCTATGATCACAATCAAAAACTAATAGTTTTTTATATCTGCTTTCATAGATTCCTCAACACGTAGAAGTTTTTCTACAATTGGGTAAAGGACAGAGGCCAAGAGAAATGGGGAAAGCATGATAGCCAAAGTCTACAGTACCTGGAACCGACTATTTGTAGTAACATGAATGCTAGAGATTCTACTGAGGATTTAGAATGGAGTGAAAAGCAGGATAGACAAATCTCATATTCATCTGAAGAATACACACACAATAATAAGCTGAATATTGGTAGAAATATCAATGTTGAAAGCACTGCTATGAGGAATTTAGAGGAAATTAAGAACATTTTGTTAGATGCTGAAGGAAAAGATGATCTAGTACAGTGGCAGAATATTTGGCTGAATTAGGCCTGCAATTATGATAAGAGTAGAGTGTACAAGAAGCAATCTTGAATGTTTAGCT
>PVJA010004823.1:0-36962 GCA_004027025.1 Myocastor coypus | reverse complement strand
TAAACAAAAGTTCTGAAACAAGAAAAAACAATAAAATAAAATAAAATAAAATAAATCTTAAAAAAAGAGAAATTCATAGCACATGTAAATTAACAAAATAAGCTATAATTAAGAGTGTAGTATGCTGGTAGGAAAACATGCTCTCGAAAAAGGTCAAAGGATGGTAAAGGTATTGCAGAAATGTGTCTCATGTGTCCTTACAACTATTTCAGGAGAAGTGAGGAGAGACAGCAAGATGGCAACAGAGTCAATGGCGTGTGCTCTTTTCAGCAGTGAGTCCCCGAGACACATGTGGGAGACCAGAAAGTTTCTGAGAATATTGTAGTAGGAATAAAACTGGAATGACACAGATAGATATAGGAATTAATAAAGGAGGACTGCCAGACTTTCTGGATTTTATACATAGAAAATAGAAGGACAGGTTTGCTCAGCTGCAAACATGCACTTCCCTTCAGGAAAAAAGACAGGACTCCAAGGATATAGCCTTCGATAAAGAGGTCAGAGCTGCAAGTCCAGATAATCTTTAGAAACAGAAAATAAGATTATGTTCAACTCTTGAAACTAAGTTGTTTGCCTTGTCTGATTTTTAATTTCTTTGAGATAGTATTTTTTAAATTTTATTAATTTCAAGAAATAGTAATTCTTGTAGTCTTCCCATTTCTTCATTAAGGATGAGAATGTCTATAAATATTTACTGTCTCTGTCCTACTGTTGTGTTTTGGAAGCAGGTAAGATTTTCCTTAAACTCGTAAATCCAGAAACACAGAAAAATTTTGGAAACTTGACATCCCATGACCAAGTTGATATACAAAATTAACAATCATTCATGTGTCAGGTATAAGATAAATAAAGAAGAATTTGGATATAAACACATGGAAAAGGAGAAGACCTATGCAGAAGAAAAGGAAGCCTGAAGGGAGAGGCAAGGATTAAAGAGATGGAATTGTGAGTCAAGCAATGAACAGAACATAGGCACAGAGCCAATTACTTTTTGGAGTTTCTCGCAAGAGCATACCCTGCCAACATCTTGATTTTCAACTTCTGGACTACAGAATTGTGACAAAATAAGTATCAGTTGTTTTAAGCCATTGTTCTAGGAAGCAAAAACAACTATCACATCTTTGTTATCCCCAGAGAATAAAGTAGATTTTAGTACAAACATAAAATCTTACCAATAATGTCGTTATGCTACAAGTCATATTCTGCATATCCATGTGTTGGTCAAGGATGGATCGTACCTAAAATGAGTCCATAAAATTATAATTAGAGTGAAAAAGTCCTACTGCATAGGGATGTTCCTATTGCTAGCTATTGTGTTAATGTGACTCAATCGCACAACAATTTCTTGCTATGTTGTGGTGATACTGGTATAATAAACCTTTCCTACCACTCACATAACAGCAGATCATATACACTTTTTTTAAAAGAATTTTTTATTTTATTTATTTATTTTTCTTGTTTCAGAACCTTCGTTTGTTTATTTATTTATTTTTATGGCTGGCTCAGCATGCCCTGAGGTCAGGGCTGGTGCAGCATGTGGTGCCGGGGATTGAACCGCAGTCCCTGTAGCCACCTAAGCTTTAATAAGTAGGTGCTTTAGACCACTGAGTCATCCTGCCAGGCCCCCATATACATTTTTAATACTTGATGATGATCACAATAATCATTATTGATTTATACATTGGCTATGTTATACTTTCTGCCATACTTTCACAGTGTACAACTTATAAAGTTTAAAAAATATAGTTCATTGTGTGTTACAGTTTGTCTAGATAAACACTTGCAAAAGCCTCGTGTAGTCATTCAGGTGGGTTTCTAGAGTTTGTGATTAATTTATGCTTAAGTCCTGGGATTATGGTTATGAGTACTGCTGGGAGTGAGTGCTACACCTGCTCTGAGGCAGATAGGCTAAAGACAACACAAAGAAAGAAGAGAAGCTTGCCCCTGCCTGTCTTTCTGATGCTGCCACTGCACTTCCCTTTTGCTCTTGCTGTTTTGCTATTTTCTGTTACCATGAACAGCTGTCTTCTGCCAGATACCACTTGGTCTTGGAGACAGCCAAGTATAGACTGACAGTATACACAAACTTTGAGTTATATAAACCTTTCCTTCCTTGATTCTAGGTGTTGGGTATTTTGTCCCAGCTATGAAAGAAAAGTAACCAAGAGAGAATTTGGTACAAGGAGTGGGATCGTTGTTGTAACTATATCTGAGCATGTGGATTACAAGCCTTTGGAAATGGCTTACATTCCCAAAAAGAAAGGAAAGATTCATAGACGATACATACAAAAGAAGCAGTGGAATGCCTTTGACTATTCTGTATTGGAGACTCTGCTCAGAAGACCAGAGGCTGACAGGAGTCCTGCCTGTAAATACCAGGCCGCAGAGGTTTTTGTTGGCACAAAGGACTTCATTGATTGTTGGTCTCCAGGTGGTGTGTGTTCCTACTTGACAGAATATTTGTCTGAATTTTGCTGGTGTCCAGAGACTTTGCTGAGACTGAGATTCAGCATGGAAGAAATTTTGAGGCATCAGGAAGTTGAGGCAGTGGCATGGCTATTGTTTGGGGCTTTTAGTCAGGTTTATGTTGAGAATCAAGAGCAAGTAAACCAGCAGCATAATTTCAAATGTTGTGAGTTTGCCCAGATAGGAGCCTCCAATAAAGCTATGTACTGTAATGATAGAGATTAAAAGATCTCCACTGCTGAAAAGGAACAAGAAAATAGAAAATGTGGCCTGAGGTCATCACAAGAAGCAGCAGGACTTAGAGAACTCTTTGGAGCTCATGTTCCATAATGGTGGTGGCTGCCACGCCAGATTCTACAATGACTGTGGCATAGAGAATTTATTCCTCAGACTCTGGGTCACAGTGATCAGGAATCCAGGTACTGAAACCCTATAACCAAAAGAAAAGAAAACCTGGCTACTGCTCCAGCTGTCAGCAGACCTTGGCATCATCCATGCAGTGTTGTTTTTAGGTATGTACAGAATGCACGTGTTCTGAAGTTTATAAGATTTAGATTTCAGAAGGCCTGGGATATCAGGCAGTGTGGAATCAGCAGACAGTGTGTGAAGCACAGAGTGAGAAGCGTAACACTCAGTGGAAACCTCAGAAGTTGGAAAAGCCAAGAATGTGGATCATCTGAGGAAAGCTGCAAGTAAGGAGCAGAGCCAGCCTAGGAGAGAAGCCACAGGAGCTGCAACTAGCAGAAGTACTATGAGGTGGAACCACATGGAGCTCACAGGTTGCCACAGATTTCTTCAGATATTCCACATGAAACTACAGGATTTAATGTTTATCCTTCTCAACTTTGGCCTTGCTCCTCCGCCCCTCTTATTTGTACCTCTTGGAATGCTAATGTCTATCTTGTATCACTAAATATTAGAAGTGTTTAACTTTATTTTCGTTGTACAGTGGCTCACACGTAAGTGTGTACCTTAAATCTCAGAAGAGACTTAGAACTGTTAGGACTTGGGTAACTCTTAGAAATGGACTAAAATGCCTTTTGCATGAAAGATGTGAATCTTTGAGGGACGAAGGGTGCAATGATACGGTTTGTGTATAGATGTCCCTGCCAGCCTCACATAGTCATTACGGTGTGTTTCTAGAGTTGGTGATTAATTCATGATCCAGTTCTGGGACTATGGGTTTGAGTGCTGCTGGGATTGTGGGTGTGAATGTCCCACCTGGCTGGGGGCAGAGAGCCAGAATGCAGCATAAGAGAGGTAGACTTGCTCTCTGTTTCCATTGTTGCCACTGCTCCTTCCTTTTGCTTTGCTGTTTTGGTGTTTGCCATCACCATGAACTGTTGCCCTGTGCCCTGTGCCAGTCTGCTGAGTATAGACTGAAACCTCAAAACTTATGAGCTAAATAAACCCTTCCTAACTTGATTCTGGGTGTTGCATATTTTGTCCCAACAATGAGAGAAAAGTGAACAAGACATTGTGCATTAGTCCCAGGAAGCCCATCAGGAGTATTCTAGAAGATGATTTTGTTATCATAGGAGATAATAGTTCCATGTGTGAAGAGCTCCTAGGGGGAGAAGATGTAGAGTTGGAAGACAATAATCTGTGATGTGTGATATTAGGTGTGCCTTTCTAAAATTTAGCAAGATAATATAAAAATTAAAATATATAATCAAATAAGTAAAAGGAAGTTACTCCACATAGCCTAGATATTTAGCAGGATATAAAACCTAGATTTTGTGTATGAACATGTTCTGTATTTTCACACATGGGTGAAATCAGCTAATGACACCTCTCTCAGAGCCTAAGTGATGTGTGATTGTGATTTATCTCTAAAGATATGATGTGTCCAGCCAATACTTATTGACTTTAATTAAAGTCCCCCAAATGGTCAAATTATAGTCTGATACTTCACCAAAGAGTCTCTAAGGTCACATTGTAAAGCCATCTTCTTCCTTTTTTTTTTTCCAAATATTCTTTTCAAATAAACACTATCCAAAAAGCAGGTTCAAAAGAGTGACTTGACTGATGGTTTCTCAGCAGCCAAAAGTGAAACAAAACAAAACAAAACAAAACAAAAACATAGAAATTTACCTGTTTGCATGGTCAATATACAAATTAAGCATAATATTTCCCTGAAATTCCTCTATGAATTTGATGGATCAAAAGCTACTTGTGTACTCCACATTGTCAGGAAAGGAAATGATCCTACCCCCACCACACATCTCAGATTATTCTCAGCATGAAGAAATTCTTTGTTCTCCCTTGGTTCAGACTGACTTAAAACCCCTTGTATGGTAGCAGAATGTTGACAGTGTTTCTCTCTTTCACCAGAGGGTAAAGAAAACCTGTCAAAGCCCAAAAGGAATCTTTTTCTTGTTTTTAATCATCTCAAACACTGCTGAATACTTTATGTCTCAAAGGAGCAGGACTCTTTGTTCTTGCAGTTAGGAAAGGAATGGGAGGGGGAATGCCTTCTGCTTTAAGCCTGCAGTCCTTTAGCAAAAGCGAGAAACCAGGTGCCCTCCCACACCTGTAAAATGCTTTCTTGGGGGCTGACTACACGCTAGGCTTATTTCTTCATTTGGCCTATGCCCAGGCCCTAAAGGAACTTGAATGAGGAACTCAAAATCAAGCAGAGAAAATGACTGCAGTCCAGGAGGAGTTGGTGTACGAAGCCCAATTAGGTAGCCTAAAGGTTGTATCCAAATGTTAGTGAAGCCAAGATTTAGAAAACGCTAGCATGGATGAGGAGGTTGTGAGGAGGAGAACTGGCAAGGTACTGTCGCTGTGCAACAGGGGAGGTGCAACAGCATACTGAGACTATGTGGAAATGAATGCATAGTACACAGGAAGCATAGCCGAGTAAAACTCTGCTATTTCCTTTGTTAACACTGTATTGTGGGTTATTTATTTAGTTCAAGTTACAATTATATAAAGGTAGGGTCTTACTAAGGAGGATATAGAGGCAGAAGAGCAGAGACGAGGCATTCTTTGTCCTTTGTTTTAGGCCTTCTTTGCTAAGACAAACATCTGACATGCACAGTTTACAGGAAAAAGGGTTTCTTTGGCCTCAAAGAGTCAGAGCTTGCATTTCATGGTGAGCTGACTCTAGGGCAAGAATACGGTGGGAAGACATGACAGTTGGAAGCTGCTCACCCACCTCGCAGCAGCCAGAAAGCAGCAGCATCAAGGAAAGTTCATAACAGAAGCCAGGGGCCAGGTGGAGTGCCTGGGCTCACTCTCTCCTAACTCACCCAGGTACCCTTACAAGCGTGTTTCACTCGTATTTCAGGTATCTTTCAAGCCAATCAGATTAACCGTTAAGAGTAACCATACGTCCATCAGAATAACAAATGGCTTATAGCGATATACCAAAAGACAGGTTAGCAAATGAAATGTCACAGATGGTTTGATCATAGTTTGATAAGACAACTTAATCTTCAGTTGGAAGACTCAAGGACCAATAGTAACTATTTTTTCCAGTGAAGCATGAAGAGAACAAAAAGGAGAAAAAAAATAATTGGACAAGAGAGTAGAATCTTGTACTGGTAGGCTGAGATGGAAACCCAGCAAGTATTATCCAGTGTTCTCTTGACCTCTCCATACAGCATTTCTTTATTCTAATTATGGGCAGGATCTTTCCTGGAATGGATATCTGATGTGCTATAAAAGAAAAAGGCATGCCAGCAAATTTTGTATGGCTTATGCTTACACAGGAAACCCTGGGAATGTTAGAAAAACAATTTTGAGTTGCCTACTTTCTTAAAAGCATTGTTGCTTCTTATATCCTATTAAATAGAAAAGTATATTCTAATTTCTACAACCTCACTCAGTGGAGAATAAGGAATGAGACAGAACAGAAAGGCTTAGAAGGATATTTTGTTTCCAAGATTCATTTCGAAGTCTTATTTTTTTGTTTTTTCTTGTTTCAGAACTTTTGTTTGTTTGTTTAGTTATTTTTATGGCGGGCTCAGCCTGTGCTGAGGGCAGGGCTGGCGCAGCACGTGATGCCAGGGATTGAACCGCGGTCCCTGCACCTGCCCAAGCTTTCCTAAACAGGCGCTTTAGACCACTGAGCCATCCTGCCGGGCCCTCGAAGTCTTTTTTTGGATCATCGTTTCTTGTGACCCCCAGCAAGGTTATTTTTCCAAATTGTTTGGATATGTTCTATGGCAGGCACAATATTAAGCAGGTCACTTTATATCTTATCTCTTAAATCTCTTAAATCAAGTGGAGAAAACATTAAGCTGGGTTAGAAGATTTCCTTCCAGTCACACAGTTCACAGTCATGGGAGCCCAGAGATAAACTTTGGTTCACCAGCTTTACATTTGATTATGTAGATTTTTAATTAAATATTCTAACTCTATCGTCCATCAACCCTGAGCATTTTTTCTTACACCTCATTCACAGTAACACTTGCTGTTAATGCACTTTTCAGATGTAAAGTTGGTCAGATAATAAAACTATTCAATTAAGCAGGATGTCATCCAATAGTACAAGGTCCTCAGGCAACAGCTAGCATGCCTAGTGCCTCCTAGTCTCCAATGGGCTGAAGGAAAATAAATCTCGGTGTATCGCAGGTGCTTTTTAACTTAATGGGAACCTGAACTATGTACCACGATTTGTAGGTGCTCTGAGAGCTGCACAATGAATAAACAAATTAATAGGTTCCTTACTATCAGAGAGTTTATAATTAGAAAGATTAGGACCTCATGGAATAGCATAGCACAGAGGTCAGCTGAGGACCCAGCCTTTCCTCATTCAGACTCCACCTTCTTCTTCCTTCTCACAAGCTTATGGGTGCCACTGCGGAATGGATATTAACTGTTTTCACTGTGGTAATTGTCTTCTTGTGTTTGTAACAGAATGATTCACTTTATCTGCTCCAGCAGCATCTGCTGCCTTTCTGTCTTTACCTCTGCCTCTCTCTGTTTCTCTAATAGGCAGAGTTGCTCTTAGGAAATCCTGTCAGTATGAGGGAAGAGCATAAACCAATTATTCACAGTTAAGGCAAGCTGAAAAGGTACATTTCATAATGAACATGTGAAAAATCTTCCTGGATATACGTAATGAAGACAAAGAGGCAAAGGTGGTCTATGTTTCTCAAAACCAGTACAATTTTGTTTTCTATGCATTTATTCATTCAAAATGTAGGTGACATAGAGTCCAAATCAAATAATATATAAGCAGCCATACTTTTTCGGGCCAGCCATAGAATTCTTACCTTTGAATTTTAAGCACTTGATTTCCACTTTCTCTGTAGTTTCTTGGGTTTTGCAAAATATGAGGATTGAGACAAGGTGAGGCAAGATGAACAGAGGATAGTTAGATATAGCAGCATTTACAGAGAAGTTTGAGATGAGGCAATCATACTAAAATGGGAGCTACAAAATGACAGAATAAAGGAAGAAGAAAAGAGGATTTCCTAGTGTTAGTTGAATGAAGAGCTTTCTTCTCTGAGAAATATAAGCTTACATGTATAGTACGATTTGCACTAGCTATGTTTCATAAACTTGACTGACTTGACCAGGATACCACTCAGAACCTACACCATGTGGATTCCACCTTGCATTCAGTAACAACAAACTTATCACTTTCTATGTGGAGAACGATGGTAAGCATCATGAGGTATCAGTCTAGGCTGGCCCAGTCTCCAGACCACAAAGCTGAAATTCTAATCAAAAGGCAATGAAATAGAATTAGCACAATTATAGTAGGAATATAACTTGAGCAGACAAGTGTTGCTTTGTGAATATGGTATTATTTATCCTTTGGGTCAGTCTTGTGAGATTAATGCTACTAATCCTGGGAACAGTGGAAGAAATAGGCAAAGAAAACTTAAGTTCTCTTCAGAGAAGTCATGTAAGGTCTAGAGCATCTGGGATTCAATACCCACATCAGCCTGAGTCAAAAAATATTCACCTTGGAAATTGGAAACTTTGAAATGACTAAGACCTGGGAAAAATTGGGAGCTTAGACTACTGAGAAATGTCAGTAGTCATGAATGGAAGAGGAAGATAAAGAAGGAGAAGTAATGTATTCAGGAAGACAGAGAGATGTGGGTCAAGATAATAAGATGATGTAAAATTTCCCAAATGTAACGCTATGTACTGACAATAGAAAATTATAAGGAAAATCTCAGCACAACATATAATCATATGTCTATTGTTTTTAAATTTTCATATGAAATTATTGTAAACATGATAATTGAAATGGATAAGATTTTTAAAAATTATAAAGCACTGAGGCTTGCTGTTAAGTATTTTTTTTTTTTTTTAGAATTAGCTTATTTATTTATTTTTTTCTTGTTTCAGAACCTTTGTTTGTTTATTCACTCATTTTTATGGCTGGCTCAGCCCACCACGAGGGCAGGGCAAGTGCAGCATGTGGTGCCGGAGATCGAACCGCAGTCCCTGCAGCTGCCTAAGCTTTCCTAAGCTGGCACTTTAGCCCACTGAGCCATCCTGCCGGGCCCTTGCTGGTAAGTCTTTGAAAGAGAAAAGGACCGGTTGCCTTAGAAGAAATTATTAAATAATAATTCTGGCATACAACTCCAAGAAAATATTTTGTGTTTTAAAATGTACTCCAGAGCATGTGTAGTTGCTAGATTGCGAAGGAATGGAGCTATGTAGGGTTGGGCAGTAGGACACCACTCTAAATATATGATGTAGCAGCACTGTCTTCTATAAACCAGCATGAAAGAAAAGAAATATTATGGTCATGTGTTTAGAAATGTCACTGTGTTTACAATTTTCATTTAATAATGTGGTTCTCTATTATTATGGTTTATGTCTAGTTGTCCCCCCAAAGCCTCATGTAGTCATTAGGTGGAGACTTCTATAGATTGAGACTTGACTCATGTGTTACTGGGATTATGCATTTTAGTACTGATGGGATTATCGGTTCGAGTAGGGCTGGGGCTATGTGTGTGGTCTAGGATAGATATCCTAAGGCAGAGAGCCTGATAGGAATATAAAGAGAGACAGAGAGACAGACTTGGGCTGAAGCTGTTGCTCTGCTGCCATGTTTGATTGACTGCCTCTGTCACCATTTTGCTGCTGTTCTGCTGCCATAAACTGGATGCTCTCCATCCTGCTCCACTCAGGCTTGGGCTGGCTGAATATGGACTGAAACCTCCAGTAACTGTGAGCTAATAAACCTTTCCTTCCTTCATCTTGAGTGTCAGGTATTTGTCCCAGAAGTGGGGTCGTTGCTGTGACTAACCTGACCATATGGATTATAAGCTTTTGGAAATGACTTATGGGAAGAGATAGGGAAGGTCTGGAGATGTTAGCTACAAGCAAAGCACTGGAAGGGCTTCGGCTGTTCTCTTTGGACAATTCTGGTCAGAGTTTAGACCAGAGGACTGACAGAGGCCTACCTGAAAAGACCAGGCTGAGGAGGTTTCTGCTGGAAGAAAAAGAACAGCACTGGTCATTGGATTCCAGATGATTTGTGCTATGGATTGGCTGAAAGTCTGTTGGAATTTTGCTCATGCCCAGGGACTTTGCCTAAGACTGAGATTAAGCATGGCGGACTGATTAATCTTTCAAGATACATTTTAAAGCAGCAAACTATTGGCATGGTTGTTATTGGTTGCTTTTAGCCAGATTTATGTTGAAAATGAAGAGCAAAGAGCCAAGCAGGATGATTTAAAATGTGAGTTTGGCGAGGAAGGTAGCACCGGGAAAGCTTTGGACTGCAAAGATGGAGCTGAGAGATCTCCATTGCTGGGAAGGAACCAAAGAATCAAAAGGATAGCTTGAGGGCATCACAAGAAGTGGCAGCTCTCTACCCTTTGCAGCTCCAGAATTGCAAAGGAGAGAGGCTTTGCCTTAAGAAGAAAGCCGCAGAGACCAAAGTACCAGAATGGTGGCAGAGACCCTGTTGTTTGCACTTTTTGGAATTGTAATGTTTATCTTATGCCTTTGAATGTTGGATATGTTTAATTTTTCTATTGTACAGCAGCTCACAGTTGAGAGTTTGCCTTGGATCTTGGAGGAGACTTGAGATAGGAACTTTCCAGCAATCCTGAAACTATTGAGACTTTGGCATCTATTCCAGATTGATCCAAATGTCTTTTGTAAAAAAGGAATATCTGTGAGACTTTGGGGATCCAGGGGCGGAACGGTTTATGTCTAGTTGTGCCCCCCAAAGCCTCATGTAGTCATTAGGCGGGGACTTCTATAGATTGAGACTTGACTCATGAGTTACTGGGATTATGCATTTTAGTACTGATGGGATTATCGGTCCGAGTAGGGCTGGGGCTATGTGTGTGGTCTAGGGTAGATATCCTAAGGAAGAGAGCCTGATAGGAATATAAAGAGAGACAGAGAGACAGACTTGGGCTGAAGCTGTTGCTCTGCTGCCGTGTTTGGTTGGCTGCCTCTCACACCATTTTTCTGCTGTTCCGCCGCCATGAACTGGATGCTCTCCACCCTGCTCCACTCAGGTTTGGGCTGGCCGAATATGGACTGAAACCTCCAATAACTGTGAGCTAAATAAACGTTTCCTTCCTTCATCTTCAGTGTCCGGTATTTGTCCCAGCAATGAGTAAAAAGTAACTAAGACATCTATGTATAGAGTAAATGAAAGATTAGACCTGGGGAACTGCTTTATGATGACTAGGAACACTGATTTATGTTTGCACTTACAAACCATTTACTTTCTATTACAAATAAAATGTTCTTATATTCATCTTCTTATTCTCATAAGTTTATTTTCCAAGCTGAAGCTGACGAACACACCTGTGATGAGGTCATCATTGACAGCCAAACTAGAATTTCAAAGCCTCAAATTTCACACAGGAAGTGATGACATCAGAAGAGAGGATTCTTGTGCCATTCACCTTCTCTTCCTGGGAATTCTTTCCACTTTTCCAATAAGAATATTTACTTCTCAAACAAGAGAAACTTCTATCTGGTCCTTATGGGATTTTTGTTGTTGTTAGAAAGGGTTGTGAGGGTCACTCATATTTAAATTTGAAAGGACATTCATTATCGGGTTTAATGAAGACTGTATAATAATTACACAATTTTTTTCTAAAGCACTGTCCAATTCTTGGTAAAAAAAATAATAGCAACAAGAGCAAAAATAAAAAGCTTCTTAAAAAGGTAGTGAAACTGTCCACCTTGGCTTCTGATATCTTGGGACAGGGAAGAGTGACATTAGGAGTCATAGGAAGTAGAGAATGGAATGGCTGACGTGGAAGCCCAGTGCCACACTTCGGCCACCGGTGTCAGTATGAATTCTTCACAGGCCTTTACGCATCCGTGGGTTTTGAGCAAGTTATTTAACTTGTACCTGGCTCTACTTTCCCAGGATGAACCGGAGGTGGTGCCCCTCTCAGTGAACGTTGTGGTGCACAGTGCGAAGAGGCTTTGCTGCAGATGACACAGGATGACACGCGGTTGTCTGCCGATTAATAGAAGTCAGTTTCATTACTACTACAGATTTCTTAAGGTGATCTTTGAAATCATGTTTTAATTAAATTTATTTTTAACTGATACACAGAACACAAAAATGAGCTGTGTGATGTTACTTACAGTGCTTTTTAGTATTCTCCAATGTTTCAAGCAGATTAAATGTACCTTTTTCCTCATTTATCATTTCCTTATGGTTAAGTCAAATAAACACAAATTCCTTTCATATTTCTAGTTCCCTCACTGTACCTGTTCTTCTCCTTGTCCCCTTTCTCCTCTTTCTCCTCCTCCTCCTCCTTTTTCCCCCCTTAATATTTAGATCTGGGAATCGAACTCAGGGTCTTACCCACTATAGGCAGGCACTCAGCCACTAAAATACTCTCCAGGATTATGAGCTTCTTGAAATGCACATTAAATTACTGTCACCCATGGATACCTTACTATACACAGGACAGTGAATCTTCTTGCTCCTATTTAACTGCAGCTAGTACCCATTGGTCAGGTTTGCCACCAATGGGTACTAGCTCAGCCCTTCATCCTCCGCGACAAATAGATTGATAAACCACATATTCATGTATTTCATTTCAAGTGGTATTTAGTCTAAATAGTTCAGTTTGATGTTTTTGACAATAAAGATGTGTCTCTCAAGTGACCAGGTACAAAACTACGTGGTTCCTGTTGCCCATTATCTCGTAAAAATATGAGGCAGCTAATTTAAATTTGTGATAGTGATTGCATACAAGAAGACAAGTTTTATTGAAATCAGTTACTCCATGATATCAATTTTTATTCAGGAACCTGTGGCCATTAAATTAGATTGGCTGCTTCTTCTGTGCAATTTGGCGTTTTATGGGCTTTGATCAGTAATTTGGAAGTAGCTTCCCTTTAGCTGACAGTCAATGAAAACTGAGCTGAATGACATGGCTGTTAATAAAACTTCGCTGATTTTTCAAGCTGTGATTTTATTTAGAAATGAATAGACATAAGTGCTACCATATTTGCCAGAAATACTTTTAAAATGCAGTGTATTATGATTATTGAAAGTTTCAGATTCTAACAAGAATGGTCCGGCTACCTTCCAGCGCTACTAAATTTTGGTGTTTATTCTGACACAAGTCCAGTTCTGCTGGTCCTCTCCAGGGGTCAAGAGCTCATCAGTACAGTGAGCAGTCATCACGCCAAGCTATGACTTTATCTGGAGGATTAAATGAAATAATGTTTTTATTTTTAAAAAGAACACACGAAAAGGCTGGGGCTGTAGCTTTGTGGGGGCTAATACTTAATTCTCCCAAAGTCATTGAAAGGAATATTTCAATAATTAATTCTTTCTTCATGGTTATGATTTTAACTCTTGATATTGAAATACTCAGTATATATGCCATTTAAATTTCTTGTACTGCAGATAAGTGTATTTTTTATGCTTGAGAAGAAGTCAACCAAAAAAAAAAAAAAAATCATTTTCAAGTTAGAAAGTTCAAAATCCAATGAACACCAAAAATGGGTCACAAATTTGAATAAAATAATTGTAACATTTGCCTAAAAAGTTTTAGAAGGAGATAAAAATGGACTCTCTAGTTAATCGATAAGAGCAGAGAGCCAAGAGTGGAAGAACATAAGGCTCATGATCTGTCTCACACAGGCAGGTCTTAGGGCCTCCGAACGCTTCTTGTTTCCTCTACAGAGATGCAACAGAGACAGCAGTGCGTGAAGACTATGAACAAGGCTTTTCAAGTGTGTATAAGAACTTTATGAAGGTGAGGGAGGGAAAGCCAACTCCAGCTGCGCAACCTCTGGGCAGCCTGTCTTCCACAAATGAAATCTGAAAAAGCCCAGGCAGTCACTACTTTCCAAACCAGGATAATCGGTCTGAAAGAGAACTGGAACTTGCAGGGGTTCATGTCTCACAGTTGTAAGGGTAGAGAGAATCAGTAATACCCGAGCACCATAGCAAATGATAAATGAACACTTCATAAAATAAAAACAGCCCAGAAGGCCAGCTCTGCAGATACCATGCAGAACCCTGGAGAAAAGGAAAGAAGCAGATTGTCAGTATGGATACATTTACAGTTATATCTCATTGAATCATCATCTGATTTATTTTTAAAGGCTGGGCGTGGTGGCGCACTCCTGTAATCCCAGCACTCAGGAGGCTGAGGCAGGAGGATCAGTGCAAGTTTGAGACCAGCCTGGGCTACAAAAGTGAGCTCAAGGCCAGCCTGAGCTGCATAGTGAGACCCTGTCTCAAAAAGACAAAAAAATAAAATAAAATAAAATAAAATAAAATTTTAATAAAGTACACAGCTCCTGTGTAATAACGGAGAATGCAGAAAAGAAAAAAAAATGTCTATACTAAAAAGACACTATTCTATGACTTGTCTCTTGACTTAGCTACTTTCTAGCCTGTGAGCTCAAGTGACTTCATTAAGCCTCCTTTCACCCATGCATGCAGTAATACCTTCTTGGCAGTTGGAGGGGAATGAGTGGGTCACCCTCCCCTGGTTCTTTTTGTGATTACCTATTTCATTTTTCTTTGGTGGCAATTTAAATATCACATGCCAATAGAGTCCATCCCTGCCTACAGTATATAAAGCAACCCTCTCTTGTATCCTGTATTGGCAGATTTAGGCCCTAATAATGATCAGTCTAAGTTCCTTCATTCATACACCTCCTTTTTCTCTTTGTCTCACTGTAGCGCTAGCTTTATGGAGGCAGAGCTTACAGCTTGTCATATCATCTGCTGTGTGCCTGATGCATTATTTTATGTACAATAATTTTGAAGTAGGTGAAATAATGTTATTTGATCAGATTCCTATAAAAATGCTGCAAAAAAATCAATAAGGAAGAGAGTAAACACATAAAAATTCTAATAAAACTTTGTGTAAGCCTGATTTAAAAGAGAAATGTCTGAAGTCTTTTAATATTCATGAAATGTTAGGTTTATTCCAGCATTAAACCTAAACGTCACCATCCTGCAAATAGCCAACACCTAGTAAGTATATCAGCCTTCAGCCAGATACTGAAAGAATATAAAGAAAGGATTTCAGCAGAGATGAAATGAGTACAATC
Organism: Myocastor coypus; assembly: GCA_004027025.1. Lineage (NCBI taxonomy): Eukaryota > Metazoa > Chordata > Mammalia > Rodentia > Myocastoridae > Myocastor > Myocastor coypus. The sequence goes on along the minus strand of PVJA010004823.1, from coordinate 22,004 downwards.
ATAGCCATCTTCAGAGTCCCCAGGTGATTTAAACATAGAGCCTTCTAGAATTTCAACTAGGACCTTATAATATGCTGCCTGGGAAAAACAGCACAGTTTGAGATTCACTGTCAATATTGAATTCCTCTCAGAGATGTGGCTTTGAAAAACGCACTTTCTTTCCCCATTAACAATCCAGGTTCCTATAGGAAGAGAACTTCCTTTAGCTCTGCTTTTCTTGAATAGAGTTACATGTTCTGTGTTTCTATTATAACCATTTTTCCTTGTTTGCAGGAAAAAAAAAAAAAAAAAAAAACAGATTTAACTTATCTCCTCCAAAATCATTCCTTTCTTATAGTTTGCAATACTAAATCGCTTTGATTTGTCTCATTCTATTATTAATAGCGATTCAAAAGGAACAAAAGTCAATATTGAACATTGATCATTATCAAACCACCATAAAGTGTCTGCCTCATTCGAACCAGATTGCAGAGACCATAATAGACTCTAGTTTCAGGAGTTTACTATCGGGCAAAGGAGTGATTTTGTTCTGAGGTCAAAAAATTTCATTCATGCTGCAAATCACTTTGCTTCCAGTTACTGTACAAAAGCCCGTGTATGTTGATCAAGAATTTTGGATGGCTCTTACTATCTGTGCGTGTGCCAGAGTCTTTGAAGAGAGCATTGTTCTTGTGCAGTGAATTACAGTTGAGGACAGAAAAGACTATTCCTTCTCAAAATGACTCTTTTAGAAGCAAGCCTTCTGTGTAGGGTTTCTTAGACTGGGCATTCTTTTAGTTTTGCTGTGTATTTGTGGGCTCTGTATGTGTTTGTGTCTGCAGGTATTGCTTCCCGAGATGTTATTTGCTTCAAGGAGTAATTCTGTATCATAGCTCGTGAACAACAATGTGACAAAATCCCTTGCAATTTTAAAGCTTGTATATATTTTCAGATAAAGTTGCCTTTCCATTCCAGTTCCACTCCCTTTTTTTTTTTTTTTTGTTGTTTGTTTGTTTTATTTTCTCTATTCAGAAAATTTCAAGTTGATGCCAATTAAAACTTTAGGACATTACAGTGTTCACAGGGACAACTGCTTTTACTACCTTTGCAAACATGTTATTTTCATTTGAAATACAAAAATTCATAGGCCATTTTTACTGAACCATCTAGAAGGGCCAGTATAGCTTCCTCACTGATAAATTTTTACCAGTTAACTGCCAATAAGAAATTGTTCTGTAATGGCTACAGAATTTGAAGCCCTCTGCCACTTTTAATCCAGCTTTCAAATGTCCTTTTGCAAGGCCTGCCAAGGGCAGGCTTGGGCCTAGAGAGCCAGTGTTTCATTTGCAATTGAAAGAGACAACTTGCATCTTTGAATGTGGTTCTTAGTGGAAGGGAAAGAACAAAAGTTAGAAAGGGAGAAACTCAATGGAGAGCTGAGGAGATACTGTGAGTGTCATTGTTCTTAAATTTTATTTTGCCTTAAATCCTCGGTGCCTGTCACAGACCCCTTGGCTTATGGTTGTGGTTTATTGAAGTCAAGTTTGCAATCCAGGTCGCTTATACCAAACTATAGCCAGGAGCTTTTTCATATTTGAAGTGAAAAGAGCTGAGCCTCCCCCAGAAAGCAAGTGTAAGCAATGACCTTTAATTCATCACTGCAACAGAGTTCACCTTCTCAGACGAGGAGTTAGACCAGTTTTGACACAAAGAACTTGCCAAGAAATCCTTGGGCAGAGGCAGGAGGGCTCAGCATTGCGAAAGCACAATATATGCAAGTGGTGGTGAAACCAGGACCAAGAACTGAGGAAAGGAGGCCACCATGCCAAGTAGGAACTTTGGGAGGGTTGGCAGGAGAATAACAACATTTTTTTCCATATGTGTAGCTAGGAAGGGTGGAAAATTTTCAACCCCACTTACAGATTTTATGCAGTACTTTAAGGCCTTATCCATGATAAAAAGGTAGTAGTAGAAAAGAGGCCATGTTTTAAAAAGCAGTATAATTACTACCACCAACTAGAAGAACAGGTGTAGGTTGGCCCAGCCCCCAGCTGTCCTCATTTTATATCCAGATTACTAACTGAGGTGGTACCTTGATATAATGAGCCAGAAAGAGCACCAGATACAGCTGAGTTAAGGCCTATGCTGCTGTGGCGTAATTATAAGGCTTAGAAGAGTAAGGTCACTCTCTGGAGCTCAGGGTCTCTGCCTTCTGAGAAAAGTATTGCAGTGGAAAGGAAGCGCTTGAACTTCTAAGCTGGGCTAAGAGAGAGAGAACACCCTGACTCATGTGCAGCAGCTGTGTGGTTTGAGCAGCTATTTCAAACCTCTGAGCCCAACTTCCTTCTCTTCTGAGTGAGATAATCAGGCCTACTTTGCAGGAATTGGTGTGCCAGATTAAGAAAGAATGTATGGGTTTGGAACAATGTAGGGACTAAGAAAGGACAGTATTACCCACCTAAGGAAGAGATGCAGTAATATCCCCGATTCCTTCTAGCCCTTACAGTTTTCTTGTATTCTGGATTATTGTTAATGGCTTGAAAATCTAAAGTATTTATACATTCGTTACAATAATACAGACTAAATAAGGCTGTTCATTTCTTTAGTAGGGATATCTGATTTCTACAGTTCATTTCAAAAAGAGAACAAAATCACTGAGCCACAGGAAAACAATATGCCATGAGAGAAATTAATCCCCTACTGGGAGACTTTCCAGAATAGTGCCACTACATGCTCCTACCCTCAAAAGTGGTGCATGATAAAGTGCCCTCTACTTATGGCAGCGTGAGACTTCATAGTTCAATTATTTTTACTGTCAGGAAGCATTTTGTTCCTTCAAATGAGAAACTACCTCATTAATTTCAACTTGTGTTGATCTAAATATGTGTCTCTTTTCACTGACTCCTTGGGTATCTATCTATCTACAAAACAAATTCTATCTTTGTATTAGGGATGTCCTTTGAGGGCATCCCTTTTATTAGTAGTTTCCTCATCAAAAACAGGCATGTGGTATGACTTTGCCTTCAACATTTGCTACAACTCTTTGCCAGTGAGAACGTATGGATTAGAATACTACTGTCTTCATTATTTTTCGGTCCTTAATGTAACAAAATACATGATCCCCAAAACTAAAAGATGAAAGGTTTATGTAGCAATTTGCCAAGGTCCATAGTCAACTATCTCCCAGGCATCGTGGCACATGGAAGAGGAGCAACAGTTGATGGTGCCAGAAGACAGCAAAAGTAACATGATCAAAAAAGGGAGAAGCAGGCCTCTGTTCCCCACCCTGTATTATAAGTATGCTACACACCCTACAGCAGGTATAGCACTCACAACAATCCCAACACTACACAGTGAATCAGTCACAAACTCTAGATTCAGCCACCTCCAAAAAGTCAGGCCCCATGGCTGGATGAGGCTTTAGGGGACATCCAGACACAAACCATAACAGCCACTGGGGACTTGCCAGGTAGCTGTGCTGATTAAAGTGCATTATTCCACAAAATCACTCAGGTGCTTGGGACAGTGGTTCGATCCCCACTTCCACATGGAGTATGGGACAGCACCTTAAGGCAGCCTAAGCCAGCCAAAGAAAACAAAACAAAACAAAAAAATAATAACAGCCACCAAATCTCACTGAGCCAAAAGTTCCTCAATTATAGGGTTTGAAGAACAGGAAACATCTAAGGATAAAGACCAGAGGTAGAAGAAACTTATTTAAAAGGACAAGAGAAACTTCTAAGATTCACCAAGGTATCACTCATTCTATAATACACACACTTCTCAAAAGTTCAGGGGGTACCAGGACCATCTATATCTTCATTTTTGAGATATACTTTAAATAATCTTACAAGATCTGAGCCAAATTTTGCAATTAAAATTGTAATTAAAAAACTAAACTACGTTTACTGAGCTTCTCAGTATGAGGGGAGAAAAGATTTTAAAAATTTGAAATAGTTTTTAAAATTAGAGTAAAAATTGAAATACTTAGTTGTTTTAAAGTTGTTTTGTTTTTCTGGTTGGTTCTCTAAAATGTTTTTGCTAGAGTATATTATTTTATGGTTTTTATTTTTGCATGTATTATCAATTGAGTTTTTCTAGATTTTTTTTTTTCAGATATTGTCAGGTGATTTATCTAATGATAACTAGAAAAAGGAACTGAACAACAAACATAAAGTTTTTCATATAACTAGAAATTAGGGTAGGCAAGGCATGAAAGGTGTTTTTTTTTTCTTTCCCAAAAGATGGGGAGATTGATCCAATCTGTTAGCTGTATATTAAAGCTGATAGCTTACTGGGTCGAGCAGTTCCAGAGATATTATCACAAAAACAATGTATAAAAGAGATTTTATCTTTTTTTAGCAATATATTTTTAGATTTCCAAGGAAATTTCAAGTCTCAATGGTTCGTAATGGTTCATTTGCCCAACCAGTAACTGATAAAGGACGCTTAAAATCTATCAGGCTCAGGCAGAGTTTGTGGCTGTGTAGGCTCCATGTCTATGGGATGAAGGACATGCTCTCTGTCCTCAGTGTTTGAGTGCGTTGAAGTAAACTGACAATAGGAAAGTTAGCAGGAGAAAAACCATACAAAATATTAACATATACATGTTCACATGTTCACAGGAGCCACACAAAATGTGAACTTCCAAGAAGGGCCAGTGGACTGAAACTGTTTCACAGGATGGAAAGGAGCTGGGAAGTCCTGGAGATGACGGCGACCGGCTATAGGAAGGTAGGGGAAACAAGTGTACTGCCAGCAAAGGTTGTTGTCCAAGAAGACAGGAAAAGGTTTAGGAAAACATTCCCAGATTACGTAAAAATCTCTAATTCTTATTACTTGACTAATGAATCTTTGCTATACAGAAGCAACTTTTCTTTTTACAAAAGAGCAGCCTTCACAGGCTATTCCTGAGTCCATCTTTTATTTGCATGACACCTCAAAAATGTGACCTAGAAATGTATTTTGATATGGAAATAGTCTGGTCTCCCACATGAAGAGTGTTGTAATTGAGACAAAAACTCACTGGGGTATAAATACAAAGTAGACATCCAAAGGTGTCTCAGACAGCACAATAGACATCTGTAAGGTGTCACCAAACCAAAAATAAATATTATTTTACATGTTATAGAATAGTCATGGAAGGTGGGTGCACTGATGATTTGGGAGAATTTTGATTATAAAGAATCCAGTACATTTCTTGATCTTATTGAGAAACTGTTTATTTGTTTTTATCATTTTATCACAGGGTTCCTTGGGAATACAGTATATTAAACTTTCAATCACCTTTCACACAAGCACCACACGATATTATGCTGCTCCTCTGTTGCTATGAAAGGTAAAAGAGATATTCAGAAATTAATGGATTAGGATTACGCTTTGCATTTAGCATTTCAAAAATACACCTTATACATTTCCTTTCTCAACATTCAGAATTAGTGTCAGACACTTCTTGCTATCTAGCAAGTAGTGCCCTTCTCTGAAAAAAAAAAAAAAAAAGTTCAGCTGAAAGCAGTAGCTTCCCAGTGTCTCCTGTCCATAGTATTTGGACTTCTCCCCAGTACGTGAAAGAAAAACCCTCCAGGGTGTCCCGAAAGGCAAATGTTTTCTTGATACGAACCCATCTCCCTTAATTCCCAGTATGTTCATCTCCTCCCCACCATTTGCATTATATTTATCTCAAATGTTTCCTACATGCACACCCAGAGTCACATCAGTGTCATGACTGCCTTTCAGATTTGAAGCATATTTCAGAAGAACCCAGGGATGGGGAGGGAGCCTGACCGCTTTGTAGAAGTTTGCTGACCCGGTTTTGTGCGCCTTCCTGATCTCCCTGGTTTCCTTCTTTCATTGTTTCTTTCTTTTTAGACAGCTTTTGTTTGCCTTTCTCTTTGTGCAGGGACAATAATGCCAAATTGTGGCCATATTTACCCCAAAACATATACTATCCTTAATTCCTCTAGGAAGCTTACAGTTGATATAGAATTCTGGGTTAATGAAGTTTATTTATTTATTTGAGCAAAATAGTCTTTCATCTCTTTCCGGGGTCTAAGTTTTCTGATGAGAAATTAGCTGTCCTTCAAATTCCTTTTTTCTTAGGCAGGTAAAAAAATGTCGTTTTCCTCTCACTGTTTTCCAGGTTTTCCGTTTGTATTTGCTTTACAGAAGTTGAATTGCGTTGTGTCTTGGCATGAACTTCGCTGTGCTTGTCCTGCTGAATGTGTGAACTGACTCTTGAGCACTGCGCTTTATGGCCCTTGTTGGATTTGGAAGGCGTTAGCCATTATTTATCTGAGTGCTCTTCCAGCTCTGCCTTCTTTCTCCCCTTCCAGCCCCCTGCTCATATGAGCATTAGATCTATCTTATAACCCATTAGATCTCTGAAGCCTTGTTTCTTTTTTGTTTTCTTTTTTTTCATTTTCTTTTATTATTTTATATTTATTATATTTATTTGTTTGTTTTTTTGCCGGGACCAGGGATTGAATTCAGGACCTTGTGTTGCCAGGCAAGAACTTATTCCACTGTGCTATCTCCCTGGTCGATTCTTTTTCCATCTTAAGTAAAAAATAAACAACACAAACAATGTCATAAAGTTTCAAGGCAAGATTACAGGAGAGAATGGTTAGCACTTCTTCCATGGGCTTGCTCGTATTACAAGATAGAGACATAAACGTTAGGAAAATATAAGCATATACCTTTTATTTAGCCATATTTATTTATTTATTTTAAAGTTGTGTGCCTGATGTGTATTTATTTATTTATATTCATTTTAATGAGAAAGGAAAGATGAAATAGCAATGAAAGAGTTTCAAAACAATTTAGTAGGAAGGTTATAATAATACCATGCATATTATTGTCTTCATAGTAATTATTCAGAGGACAAGATGCAGACCTGATATCTTAACAATATTAGTACAAGCATTATTCTCAATGAACTAAGGCAAAGTAGTTGTATATCTATCCTAACTCACTTGTATATGCATATATATATATATATATATATACACATATCTATCTATATTTATTTATATATGTATTTTTTTTTCTTTTTAAATTTTCTAATACTAGGGGAAAATATCATGCCATGTCTTATAAGTAGATCGTAAGTCAGATATATAGTATAAATAGTAAAACAAAAAGTATAAGCAATATTCAGAATGCTAATGAAGTATTAAATATTTAAAATTACAATAAATATTTCAAAACAATATTCCAAAATTCAAATCATGAATCCAACTTAGAGGCCAGAATGTTCTGTCTCATATGTAGGAATGTGTAATCAATTCAGAGTACTCACACAGCATTTGATTACTACATACAAAAATATCAACAAAGTGAAAGTTTCCAAGGTAGTAAAGAATTACTAAGACTAAAACATAAAATAAATACTGGAATGACAATATAACTTCTAACAGCTTGGGGATAGGATATTGTACAAAGTTCTGGTATGTCATGTACACGGACAGTGTCCATGATGCTTACTGATGGTCAGGTGTCATTTGTGGGACTGAGCTACTGCTATTTCTTTAATATCCATCCTGAAGAACCAGACAGAATCATGACCCATAGGCTGCAAAAGAGGTCTCTTTGTAGAGTATGCTGATGGACATATTCTGATGCTGTATACAAAAGAATAGTTGAAAGACCACCTTTGTATACCTGTTTTTCTCCTGTGTTTAGTAGTTTTCCTTATTTGGAGAGTTCTTTTCATTCTCCTTCATAGAGTTGTGGTCATTTTGATCTCTCTCTAGAATACCTTTTAGTGAACTGTATAGGGTTGGCTTTGTCATCATGAATTTCTTTAGTTGTTCTTTGTCCTGGAAGTATTTCACTTCTCCATTGAACTTGATGGAGAGTTTTTCAGAGGATAGTAGTCTGGGCTGGAATTTATTTTCTTGTAAGCCTTGAAACACTTTGCTGCATGATCTTCTTGACCTGATGGTTTGTAAAGAGAAATCTGCTGTTATTCTGATTGTGATGGGGTTTTTCTTTAAATGTGATCAGTTTCTTTTCTCCAGTGGCTTTTAGTATACTGTTCCTGTATTGAATTTCTGGGATCTTGAAATGTCTGGGTGTGTTTTTAATTGAGTTGATGTTGTTTGGAGATTTATATGCTTCAGTTATCAGAATGTCAAATTGTTTCCCCATATTTAGCAAGTTTTCTGCTATTACTTCTGCCCATATTCACTTTATATCATTTATACAGACTCTATTGTCCTCATCTCCTTCTTGATACCTATTAGTTCTACATTGTTCATCTTTGCATCATCTTGCAGATATTGAATTATTTTTTCTTCCTTCTAAGTTGTTTTTAAGAGATATTTTCTTACATCTTCACTAGTTACAATGGTATCTTCAACATCTGAAAGTCTATTTTCACTTTCATTGAAACAGTTTTGCCAGCTTGTGGTTAAGGTTTTAAGTTCATGTATAACCTTTGAATCTGCTTCATACATTCTATTACTTTTCTATATTGCTCATTCAAGGATTGCATTATTTTTCTATTCTCCTCTATTTTTTATCAGTGTCTTCTTTAGCAGCACTTAGTACTTCTTTCATTATAATTATCATTTCATTTTTTTACTTCAGACATTATTTTTAATCTGATTTCCTCTATATATTTCTGCATTTGCTTCTTTATTTCAGATGCTACTATTGCAGAGATTTCAAGTCTGTGATTTCCAATTTCTTCTATGCTATTGTCTCCTGTATTTGTTCTTGGTGGGCTTGGGGGTGCCTAAGAGCACATTTTGCTTCTTCTCTTTGTCATTTTGTGTAGCCCTTCCTTCTGACTTTTGGTGTAGCTTTGGTAGAGTTCTTACCTTACCACCAAATCTGGATCTACCATGTTCCAACTTGTCCAGGAGGGTGTGGCTTAAGGCTGGCTGCTGAGCTCCACTTCTTTCTGCTATAGTCCTTGGAGGCAAACCTGCTGTGCCACTCTGGCAAGATGTACTACTCCTGGATCAGCTGTATGGGTGCTTGTCTCTAGTCTTTCTGCGGGAAGTTCTGCAGCAGTTTTGCACACTGGGCCTGTATTATGGATGAAGTTCCACTCACATGCCAGGCTTTGTTACTAGTTAATGAGATTCTGGCAGGTTCAGGGTGGTTTACCTCACAGGCTGGACCTGGTTGAGGGGTCGAATGAGTTTCTGTTGCTCCCACATCAGTCTCACTCATGTGCTGGGCCTTGTTGCTGAGTCCAGTGAGTTTTGGTGGGCTCGGGTTGGTCTATCTCACATGACATAGCCCTGTTTGTTTTGTTCAATCTAATTTTTCGGTTTTTGAGCTAAGTATATTCTATTGTTCAATCTTTAACTCACTGTTCCTTCTATTTAGCTACTCCTTTCTATTGTCACCCATATCAAAGAGCTCTCTATTTTTCTTTTAGTATCCTTTAGTTCTAAAATTTTATCTTTTATTTCTTTATATCTTCTACATTTTAAGAAAAGATTACTGATTTCCATTTGTTTCATAGATAGTTGGCATTATTCATAGAAGCATTTTCTTCTTATTTTGTTTTCTCTTTACCTTTTGCAGTGTTGATGTCATGCAGGGCTTTGCTTTATGCTATTCAAGTGCTCTATACTTAGCCCCCACTAAAGCATTTTTGTTTTTGTCCTGCCGGCTTTAAAAATCTTTGCAGTTTCTAACACCACTTCTCATTTTGATATTGGGTTCTACTGTTTCTGATTTTCATTCAGTTTATATTTTCTTGGTTCATGTGATTACCACAGTTTTACTAAAACCTGAGTATTTCCCCACTGTTTTAATGTGCTCTGAATTTAACTACAAGGCTTAGCTTTAGCTGAGTTTCTTACCCTAGCATGTCTGGAAAGGGGATGGCACTGCCCAGCTCCTGCAGTTTGCTAGTGGAACTCTTGATTTCCTGTTCCTTTTCTCAACACCCAGACAGGCAGGTCTGGTTCTCCATCACTGCTTGGTGGGATGAAAAGTCTAGTTGATGGGGGGATTCTTCATTAACACCACAGAGCCACAGCCTTAGTACTTGCCAGTGGGGGTGAAAATTCCAGCTCTTTTATTCAACTTTTTGAATAATATCTCAGCATGGGTGTTCAGTTCCTGTAAGAGCCTTGAGAGCTTAGAAGTGTAGAATTCCACCATTGATTTTGCTGTTATGTGTAGGAGCACAGCTCTTTCTGCGATGTTGGCTGGAGTGCAGTGGTTACGCTCTAAATGTTTTCACTTTGCCAAGCTCTCTTTTCCCTAAGCTTTTGCTAATGTGAATAGCTTTTTATCTTCTGGAGGTAGTTTTCACTGTGCATTTTCAGATTGCCAGCCTCCTTAGTTCCACACGTGGGACATAAGCAAAGGAAAATAAAACTCACCACCATGTCACTGCCTGTGTCCTAATTCCCAACCCGGCTGCACTGTTCTCTTCAACTTTTTGCATTTTCTTATAGTTGCCATCATCTTTACTAGTACTTTGAGGGTACAATAGGGGACCATTTATCAACTCCATATTTCTAGAAACAGAAATAATTCAAAAATATTGATCTGGGGCCAGCAAGATGGCTCAGCAGACTAATGTTCCTGCTTAGGCAGGTTTAGGCAAGCACAGAGACCACAGTTTGATCCCTGACATTACATGCCATGCCAGCATCCACTGCAGGGCAGGCAGAGCTGGCCACAGAGTCAGGGCATAGGGGTGCACAGCTGTAATCCCAGCACTGGAGGGGCTGAAAACAGGAGGATCACTGTGAGTCTGAGCTGCATAGTGAGGCCCTGTTACAACGAAATACATTTAAAAAAAAAAAAAAAGAATATAGATTTTTAAGGGTCCAAGGATGTAGCTCAGTGGCACAAGTGCCTCACATATATATATATATAAAACAGATGATTGTAGATGAGCAGATGTTCATAGATCTCACTTTGAAGGTCATTTTATAGATCATGAACTGAAGCCCTAAAAGACCAAATAAAAAGCATAAATGTTATATATTCAGAATTCATAATATAAAGTCTATATGAAAGCCTACAGCACTTGGTTTTGATTTCAATAATATGTTCTCCTTATGACAATAATAAAACTGCTAAAAATGCTAAAAGGAATTGATGAATCAATTTCACTTATATTCAGATATCAAACAGTTTACCTAAAGGTAATTCATAGGCTTATAGAAAAGTTAAGCCACAATGTTTCTAATTCGTTAGCTTCTCACAAGCTGCAGTGTAATTTCTATTGAGTAGGATTCTAGGCAACTGTTCCAAGACAGGGCATTGTCTTCACATGAAAGAACTTCTTGGAAATTAAAGTCAGTACAGTATATGGAAGCTATTGCACACAGCCAGGATGGTCTGAGTCACACACAGTGAGACTTCCCCAGTTATGCTAATACTCCTTTGGCAGCTGTCTCCCTAATTGCCTAAGTCACTTGGTAGACATGCAGGAAATGTTAATTCTCAGCGAATATAGCTATTCATAACTCAGTGTCAATTGTTTCACCTTCCACAGTAGCAGTTTTCAGATGTCACTGCCACTGGGGGCAGGAGGTCTGTATTCAGTCCATATTGAGGAGTCCTTGAACTCCTTGAAGTTAAATCTAAGAAATGGCAGGAGACCAAAGGTAGCACATGAGTGCATCTAATGAAATGCGGGCATCCTTTGGCGGCTGCCTGCCTCTGATTGGCCGTATGCACAGGTTGTACCAGATGGTGCAATCGTGGTTTCCATCACCGTAGAAATGTGATGAAGAAGGGGAGGAGAAAATGGATGAGAAAAATAACACCAATCTGCACGGCTCAAAAAATTATGATTGCATAGCTAATGACCCAGGGAATTACACAAAGCCAAATTCATTGGAACTCAGGCCACATGCAGGCACATGTCACAACTTAATGATAAAAGATGAATTGTTTTATTTGCTACATAGTAATTCATGATGTGGTAGTAATTCTTCTTTCTAAATCACTATCATAGATATCAAACTTGAAATTTTTATTTTTGAAAGGAAATTGAAGTGACAGGTCATTGACTATTTAAAAAGTCAAGAAAGGTAAGTAAATATTATATTGCTATTCATTTTAACCAGCAGCAACCCACTAGATGTTGTAGGCAGCATTTCTGCCCACAAAATATAGATTATGCATTCCTTGGAGGGAAGGGTCAAACCTTGCCCTCCATTTGTGGCCATTTAACAGCACTTATTGAAATTCTGCCATGCAGGTGTCTCTGCTTAACAACCTGGGATAGAAAGATGAAAAAGGCACTGCTCCTACCCCGTCTGGAAGAACTCACACTGTGTAAATATTGATGGGGGTTGGCTGAGTGATTGCTATTCCCCATAGAGACCCTGGTGAGGTTTCTGACATTCTTTCTTCCTTCCATTCTCGCTTGGAAAGCTGATACACAAATGCTAGTAGTTCAAGTATTCAGTCTATAATTCATTTACTCAGCCATTCAGCAAGGCTTTATTGAATATTGATTATCCTTCAGGCACTGTCCTCGGCACTAGGATAGAAGTGGGAAATAAAATGTTCATGACATTATGATGCATGTATATATATATATATATTAGCACATGCTATGATGTGTTTGTTTTGCTGTATTTGGTGCTAGGGATTGTAACTTGTAAGTATTTTAAGAAATATACAGTGCAGGGCTGACGATCAGGGATGTTGTGAAGGATCGTGTTCTCTCTTATGTACAGACATTAGTAGTGGGATTATTGACTATCAGGTTTGGGAGAAATGCATAGAAGTGTTAATGTCTTGAATATGTGTTAGCCAGTTAAGAAAAAATGTAAAACAGAAGTTGGATATGGTGGTGCAGGTCTCTAACCCCTGCACTCTGGGAGGTTGAGGCAGGAAGAACATGAGTTTGATCCTAGCCTGGTAAACATAGAAACTTAAAGAGGTCATGTCTCCAAAACAAAAAACGAACAAACAAACAAAAGCCACTTTTAAAATAGCTGAGGATGTAGCTCAGTAAGAAGGTTATGGTTCAGTAATAAGGTTATGGTTCAATCCCCAGTGTCACACACACACACACACACACACACACACACACACACACACACATAAATCGACACAACTATTAGTTTGGATCTTTAAGAGCATATTTACGTAAACCATCTTAGGGAAATAAGTACCTTAGAAGTTTGGCAATAAAAGACCAAACATTTTAAGTTCATGTCATTGGTTGATATCTGGCCAAAAACTGATAACAAATGCCTCTCTTCCCCATCTGCTAGTTTATGTAAATGAGTCAGTGATCTCATTTAGTCTGCTAGAAGACAGGTGTCTCTACTGCTAAGGATAGCTATTTGGTTGGCACCTAGCCCTCATCTCAAGTACGGTTTTAATTTAACTGTGGGGTAAGGTTCTGTTAAGGTGATGGTTCTGTAATCACGGGGCTAGAGAGCAAGGCTGGAACTAGAAGTCACCACGGGTTTAGGGTTATTCTGTCTGAGGGCTGGCTCGGCTGTGACAAGTAGTGTTGAAGAACACTGGATAAACCTGAGTACCTCGCTGTAGAAGACTTCCAGGAAGAGACATCTGAAAGAAAATTTTGCTGGAGATTTTCAACTCAAAGTTTAACACTGTCAGCCTTATTCTGTAGCATATTTTTTATGGCTTTTTGTGATCTGCATTACATATAACATGAGAATACAAGTATTTTTGTAGCCTTCATAGGCAGAGTGTCATAGATAGAGTATTCCAGTTAGCAAAACCCATAACTGTTCATAAGCATCTATTATCAGTAAATTAAGAAGAATATATATTGCAGTTTTTTGAGTTGGACTTATTTCACTGGGAAGTACTAAGTCTGTAATCCTGAGAAAAACACGTAAGCTTTCTGGCCTCAATTTTTTACATTCATAGAATAGATATATCAGAATAATTTATGGGATTGTTTTGAAGAATAAAGAAACTAATGTATGTCATGTATTTAGAGCAGTGCCTGAAATATGTGTTGTACACAAGTTATTCCATATCATTACATTCCAGAAATGGAGTGAAATCAATTTTTTGAAAAACACATTATTTAAATGTAACCTCAATTCTTTGGCATGGGTATTGTGTATTGTCACTTTATAGATGAGGACAATAACCTTCAGGATAGCAAATAGTAGAAATCAATTAAGTTGCTTATTAAGGCTGTCTAGTGATAAGTTAAAATCTGTCTACCTCAGTTAATTGCTTGATAGCACAGAGCTTGGATGTGGCTGTAAGACAGGGTGCATAATCTAGTATTTCTAGTTATCATTTGATTACACTTTTATACATTAAAGAGAATCAAAGTAAGTCAAATTTCTTTCTTTTTTTTTTAAATTTTATTTTATTTATTTTTATGGCTGGCTCAGCCTGCTTTGAGGGCAGGGCTGGCGCAGCATGTGGTGCTGGGGATCGAACCATGGTCCCTGCAGCCGCCCAAGCTTTCCTAAGCACGGGCTTTAGACCACGGAGCCATCCTGCCAGGCCCCAAATTTCTGATTTCATTATTGCAAAGGAAATGTTTCGACAATTTTGTTGAGAATACTAAATTATCCCTTACTAAAAATGATGAAGCAATGACCAGAGAGATTTATTTTGTCTTTCTTCAAAAAAGTTACTAATTGGTACTCTCTAAGCATGTTTTATGCTAATCATAGTATTAAAATTACGTCCAAGGCAATTGAGGACAATTTTTAATGTAAGTTTAAATGACTTAGATTTTTTTTTCTTTTATCAGGCTTCACTAACTTGTGAACTCAGTTCTTATTCTATGGTCTTCATTTATATGCACACAAAATATTCAGCCATAATTGTGTCATAATAACTGTGACCATGACCTTTAAACTATTATTCTTCAGAACACTTAAAAAAGTAATTATAATTATTCTTTGAAATGTTGCTCATTGAGATGCGTGCACGTTCATTCCATTCATAAGTAGATGTCAGTAGGATGGGACTAGTTTCACACAACTGTGGCTTCAGAGATTCTGAAAGGTAGAAGACCCTAATGAAGGAATTCAATGGGGATCTGTGGACCAGGGCAGTGGCACACATTAAAGCGCCCACATCATCATTCATACTAATCTGATTAACTTCCTAGGCTCATTTCCAGAGTGCAGGGATCAGGAATTTTGGCAACCATCTGGGTAACAGAAGTCCCTCCCTAAGGATCTTGTAAATTTCTGCCCATATGTTCCGTGTAAAATTGCATTGCCTACAGCTTTCTTCCCACAGCTCATGTCTGGAAAGGTAACCAACCAACCAAATCTTGTGACAAGGCCCTTCAGCCTTTCAGGAATGTGGCAATGTATTCATACTGTTATCTCTTGCTGAGAGATATATGAACTTTATTGTTAATATGAGCACTGAGAAAGAAAAAAAAAATACCAGACAAAGATATCAGTTCAAAGAATACCAGTCTCTTGGAGTCAGTTTTGAAGAGGCCTAGCATCATAAAACATATGAATAGATAGCACCTCTTCTATGTACCAGGATAAACCTTAGAAAATAAAGTTTTAACATATTAAATCTGCTGTAATTCTCTCCAATTGAAAAACAGCCAAGGAAAATCAGTTAACATTAATTAATTTGTAGTACTCCGACAATTACTATTTTAACTACTATAAACTAAAAGCTTGATTCAAACTACAGTTATGATGTTTTACATGATAGCAATCCTGGTTAGGGTTTTCTTTATTGGGTTTCCCTACATCTCAAGACAACTCTTGGTAGGAATGTCTGCTACTGGCCAGAAGCTTTCATCAGCTGAATAATTGTGACAGTTCCTCTCTTCTGACTAGCTCCTAGGAGCATGAGCTTCAAGTTAGCATGGTGCCCTTTTTTCTGTTTTTCAGACTAAGTAGTGTATTATTCTTTTTTGTGTTCATTGGAAAATTTATGAACAATGCCTGGTTATAGGTGTAACAACTGAACACTTAGGAATTAAGGAAAAAGTGATACCAGGAACATTTCTTTTTTAAAGACTATTAATTCAGAGCTTAACTGTTGAAAAGAAGAACTACAAAAATATCATGGATAAATCCTTATAATTTGCCTCGTTTGCTCAGACAAACAGAAACCATTATGAGTAACAAGGTAAGAATCAGCAAAGCTGTTCCCCAGATCCCTCTCATAACTTGATGGAAAACATTTCATTCCAGTTAGATTATGACAACCACAGCTCAAAGCTAGTCTGAACTACTGTCATCCCTCATCATAAATATGTATAAACTATGCTAACATAAGTCCACCTAATTGATTTGCATGAATTGCTAGTGTCCTGCTTCCCTTCTATAAAGCATAATCACTGATATCCATAGTTAAAATGAGCAAATAACCTAGTCCTCCAGATATGGTCTAATTTTAATGGAAAAAATTCTAGGTCCCAAGGAACTCTCATTTCAGAAAAAGTTTGACTATTGTTTTTCCTACTTGTGATAAATTGAAGTTGAATAACTAGGAACGCAGAGGCATTTTATGAACATCCATTCTCACCAGTTGAACTGTTTATCAAGAGTCTGTTATGCCAGTCTGTTAAATTTGTTTAAATTGTTTATTTGTTATTATAACTACATAATATAATTTAGTATAATATAACCTGATGATATATCAATCTGAAAATAAAGAATGGCGTTGCTATAGAAACAAATTGGAATGTTTTGGAAAGTCTCAGTGAAAGAAAGTAGCTATAAACATTGTTAGATATGTGATAATACTATATATAAAACATTAATTTATATAGATAGACACACAGAGATAGATGATATACCTATTTCCAAATAATTTTAATTCTAATTCTTTTTAACAAAAATTGAAAATATGAATTATAGGTTGTTTATTGTGGACATGTTTTATGTCAGATACATGGTAGAAAATATTGATTAGACAGACTATACACAAAGAAAAGTTCCTGGTCTTGCATTGAAAGATTGCTTTCTACAGATTATGGTAAAATATGTGGTTTGAAGTATAGTTCATTAGCATAACACTTACCTGACATATATGAGATCATTGGGTTTGAACCCCAGTGACATAGAAAATATAAAGATTGCCTAAATTATAATTCCTGTTGTAATCTGCTTTTCTTTAATTAACTGATTGCAAATGTGTACTTGGGAAAAAGAAAAAAACCAGCATTCTGCTGCTGTTGAATTTAAGTAACACAGTTATTTATTTATGTATTTGTTTATTTATTTTCTGTGTTTTTGCATTGCACTTCTCTTGAATAAACCCCCAAATTGTAGTAAGGTCCTACCAATCTGTTCCTTTGCATCAGTCTCTGTATGTGGCTTTGAATCATATAATGGGGAGTAACAAGGACTTGGCACTGGTTGGCTGCAATTTCATGCCACTGACCAGATCTGCTTTAATTCCCAACTTCTGATTATCTTGCATCGTTCCTGGCAAACACAAAGAAAATTTGTCTTGAATTGAAGAACTCGTGAATATATGATTAATGTTATGCTCCTGCTCTCAAACCAACATGGGAGAATGAAATATTAATTTATTAATAATTAAAATAAGGGCAAAACCAAGCACTTACATACACAAGGATGGTTAAGACAATTGTCCCAAGAATCTCCAACAGCTTTTGAAACTAGTAGTTAATTGGTACAATTCTCACCCTGACTAACTCTATATGCTAATATCTGTGAAGTATGCAACTACACTGAGGATCACATTGTGCAATATTAAAAAGCTTCTCTTCTGGAAGGCCAATAACCTAATTTGGCAGATCAAAAAATTAGAGTAAAAGGAGGGCTATAAGGATAGCCAATATTTTGGCGCTAGCACTTTAAGGTCAATGAGGACTCAGGACATAAGATGTTACCTGTACTGTAACATTCTATAACAAAGAGGTGTCCCAAATTTTCTGTACAAGGATATTATAGGGCTACAGAGTAACATAGTTGATGATGTACAGTTACTTAGAGAGAAAACATTGTCTCAGGCTTTCACAGAGAGCAAATTAGTCAAGCAATGGCTGTAACACATCCAGATAGCTGACACTGTCAAAAGATCTACATACAGCTGTACATGTTTTGAGGATAAATCCTAAGGGGATTTGACTGACCTTGTCAGATACCAAAGTTACATTTCACATTATGTAAGTCTTGCTTTACCTTGGTCTTAACCATCCAGCAGAAAAATCTAACTATGACATAAAAAGTAATGTCATATCAATATGCTTAGCTGTAAAAGGCTCAAGTCAACAGCTTACAACATTGCCAGTTTTTTCTGATAATCCACTACTTTTATGCACCATTGGACTATGTGTACAGCTACTTTCTCTTAGTTCAATGAGAAGAGAGATTTGTACTAATAGCGTTTATACAAGATATCAAGTCTGCATCTTGTACTCTGAAGAAATACTAGGAAGACAACAATATGCAACATTTAATTATTATAACTGTCCTACTAACCTGTTGTGAAACTGTCTTACTGCTATTTCTTTTCATTAAAATAAATAAATAAATAAAATAAGTATTTAAAGTGGCATATTAATTACGTAGCTCTGGAGGGATTGAGGCAGATGTGATAATTAAATGCTTGAATCTATTCTAATTATGTTCATACTTTTAAAAAGACTTTTATATCTTCCATTGTCAATGCTAATAAGTTAGATTTTAAGAATAAAAATAATTAAACTAGATGTCATTTTATTATTTAAAACATTTTTGGGGGAACAAGCAATAAGTACCTCTCCTATTCTGGCATTTAGAGAGATTATAAAGATAAATAAAATGTAAAATATATAAAATAATATCAGTATATTCAAAACTTAATGATGAAGGGGTCAAGGCAATAGCTCAGAGGCATAAGTGCCTGCCTGGCAAGTGCAAGGTCCTGAGTTCAATCTCCAGTTCTAAACAACAACAAAAAACAATTTAATGATGAAGACGGGGTCAGTGCAAATGAATCAGAACAGATGTTGAAACAGGAACAATTGTTACAAAGTAACAGTGCAGGTGATGGATAATGGAACCTAAGTGCAGGGATGGAAGTGTTCAGTGCAGCCTTGACTTTTGAGGGAATCTAAGTACAGATTTTAAAACCAGACATAAATTAAAATCTCGACTCTTGACAGTTAGCACTGATTGATCTAGAACAGATTATGAACCTCTTGCTCAGCTGTGATATGTCATCTGTAAAGTGAAGCTTGGGATTCTTCAGGAGTGAGGAGGGTGAGAGGCCGGAGCATGCTGTACCTGGTACACTGAGCCATGGCTTTTGACGCACAGCAAGTACTTAGGGTCTCTGAGCTAAGGACAAAGGGAAACAAGCTGTGAAGCTTTGAACACATTTCAAAAGCCAGTGGTGCTTGCACTTCCTAAAATGATAATAAGATTGGCTAGGAGTACAAGGGTGTGGACAGAGTACAGAGAATGCAAGAAAATGTGTTTGCAAGCTCAAGAACAGAAGGAGCCATACAAATTCTGGGAATGTTAATGTAAAAGAAGAGCAAGAATGCTTGAGCACCCTCAGGAAAGGGAGTGGTTAGGCAATTTCGGGAACAGTAGAATTGCTTTACGTACTGGTGCCAAAATGTCTACTTTACCTGGAATATTGGCCATTCTATTTCAGAGTGTGACTTTTAAATTAGAGAGGAAAAAGTCAGAGTTCTTTGAAAAGACGAGGCCAGCATGACAATCACAAAAGAAGGCAGAAGACAGCCAAGGAAAAGATGCAAGATGCCCTATGGAAAATCACGTGCTGCTGCCACTGTCATGGCCCCACTGACGGGAGATGCCTGCATATCTTCCTCTCATTCTGGAATAAAGTTTGAAGTCCTTAAGTAATTTGATTTGAAATAATCTTTCTTCTTGGGCGATGTGCTTTTACCCACCTCATTAATTTTGATTTTATGGGCAATAAAGTTTTTGTTGCTTCTGCAAATTTCCTATCTGGTTAGTCTCCAGGATTTTTTCCCTTGTTATCTTAAGTCATCTCTGTGTTCACCTTTTTATTTTAAATACTTTCACATCTTTTCCCCCTTCAAAAGGCCATAGCAACCTACATATTTCTGCCCATGACAACCTATGTATTTCTTACACTCTGATCCATGGATTTTTACTAACAGTGTGTATCATTTGACTATTTTATTACGGACATCATTCTTCAGTCTAGATGAGTAAATGTTTTGTGCATCTTTATATTTCATTAAATGATGAACCCCCTCAATGTATGTGTACAACAAATATAAATGGAGTACTTGCTCCATGCTAGTCCACATGCAAGCAATATATATAAAACAAAAAATTGCCGTACTTCATGCTGTCTTAGGTCCCAAATATAGCAGTGAAGACAGCAGAAATAATATATAACTAAGTCAGATGATTTCTGATTATGATAATGCCTTATGGTAAAATGAACCAGGTCGTGTGGTGCTAGCAGTGCAGCACTGCAAGGACCAAGCAGAACACATAAGAAGTTCTAGGAAACCATTTTTTTTTTTTTTTTTTTTTTTTTTTGTCTGTCTTTTTGAGACAGGGTCTTGCTATGCAGTTGAGGCTGGCCTTGAGCTCACTTTTGTAGCCCAGGCTGGTCTCGAACTCACACCAATCCTCCTGCCTCAGCCTCCCGAGTGCTGGGATTACAGGCATGAGCCACCACACCTGGCTCTAGGAAACCATTTTTGATAAGATTATATTTGAAAGAGACCCAAAAGAAAAGGAGACCAAAAAGTGACCCAGGAACATAGGAGGTGGCAGAAACTATAAGACAGCTATTGCAGCTTGGCAAGTTGACTTCTTTGAAGAAGAGTAAGGGAAAAGCTTGACGTTTCTGGATGCCAGTAGACAGGGCCGACAGGAGCAAAGGAGCCAGCTCTTGAGGACTGTGGTGCAGTCTGATTTCATTCAAAGTGAAAGCTAAAATACAGAAAGGTTTCACAAAGAAGATGTGAATTTCAGAGAGATTCCACTGATCATTGGAAATGGAGCTCTGGAGCAAAGGCAGAAGAGAAGCAGCTAAATTTGACAAGCTGATGTCATCCCAGGCTACTATAACTGTACTTTTTAGGCCAGGTTGCTTAAACAACATGAATTTATTTCTTAAATCTCTGTATCTCACAATTTTTTGAGTAGGTGACAGTGTGACCTCGCTCTGCTGAAGGGCCTGTTTCCTGGATTGGAAAAAGTTGCTTTCACATTGTATCATCTCATGGCAGAACAACAGTGAAAGATATCATCTCTTTGGTAGATCTTTCATGAGACCACTAATCCTACTTACCGTGGTCCCAAATCCTGAGTAATTCCTTCCTGAAGGCCCCACCTCCAAATACCCAAATCTCTGAATACAGTCTTTCAACATGTGAACTTGAGAGAAATAAAAGCATTCTGTCTGAAATCCATGCTACAGGTGCTAACCTACCTGAGAAGCAAGAGTGCCTCATGCTAAGACACTAGCAGTAGCATTTACATGGATCAGGGCCCATGCCGAAGACAATAGAAGCAACTAGACATGACTTGCTAGTGAAGTGAAGCAGAGTAAGAAGAAGAGAACTTAAAGATGAATCATCACTGTTTGTTCAAAATATTTGAATGGTTGGTGGTCCATTAGCAGGAAGGAAAAGCTCTGGATTCATTAATTTCTAATTAAAAAAAATTAGCCTTGAAAAAACCTGGGTTTGTTTATAAGTTATGCTCATGCTATAAAATATCTAATGAGTTGAAAAAATGTACTTTATTACTCCTATAATAATTTTATAATAATACTAATAATACTAATAATTGCTCCTATAATATTTTTTATTATTCCTATAATGTATGTCTGGATTTGGTACATTTTTGCAATGAGTTACATGGTAAATATTTCAGGTCTTTTCTTTGTTTTCTGACAGTATGCTCCTATATAGCCCAGTAGGGCCTAGAATTTGTGCCTGGATTAAAACTGCTACATCAGCCTCCCAAGCTCTGGAACCTTAGGCATGTGCCACTAGAGCCAGTCACCACATTAGGCTTTTAGGCCATACTGTCTTTACCTTTCTCTAGTACATGAATGAGGGGTGAGGTCGTGTTCCAGTAAAGCTTTGCTTTCAGAAACAGACATCAACCAGAGTTTGCCAG
>PVJA010004822.1:69592-83256 GCA_004027025.1 Myocastor coypus | reverse complement strand
AAAAAAAATATATTTTATTTTTGGTGGTACTGGGGATTGAACTCAGGACCCTGCATTTGCCAGGCAGGAGCTTATTCTATTGAGCTATCTCCCTGGTCCTTTTTTTAAGTTTAAAGAAAGCTCATATTTATTTATTTGGTACAGGGTCTCACTACTCAGATTGGACTTGTAGGGATCCTCCTGTCTGAGCCTCCCCACTACTGGGATTGCAGGCGTGCACCACCATGCCTGGTTTCGCTGGCCCTCACAGGGTGTGACCAGCAAGGCCTGCCATTCTGGGGCTCGAACTCAGATACTTGTGCTTGCCAGGCAGGCACTCAAACCACTGACCTCCCTCCCCAACCCCTGCTTCCCTTTTTAACTTTATTATTATTATTATTATTAATGTACTTGGTATAGGGTCTCACTATGCAGCTTGGATTCATAGTGATCCTGTTTTCAGCCTCTCCAGCACTGAGACTATAGGCGTGTGCCACCATGTCTGGACTTGATTGCTAGCTCAGTGTGCCCAGGGGCAGGGCCAGTATAGCATTTTGCACTGGGGGTTGAACCCCTGTCTCTGTGCTTGCCTACGTAGGTGCTTAGTCCACTGAGCTATCTCAATGGCCCTCCATATTCTTTATTTCTTTTCTTCTCTCTCTCTCTCTTTCTCTCACTCTCTCTTTCTGTCTGTCCATCCGTCTGTCTGTCTTTTTGAGACAGGGTTTCACTATCCAGCTGTTCTCAACCTGTGGGTCACGACCCTGCCAGGGGTCGAATGACCAAAACACAGGGGTCACCTAAAGCCATTGAAAAATGTTATTTATTTGGAATTACAGTTTTGAAGTAGCCACCAAAATTATTTTTTGGTTTGGGGTCATCGCAACATGAGGAACTGTATTGCGGGGTCATGGCATTAGAAAGGTTGAGAACCACTGCACTATGCAGTTCAGGCTGGCTTTGAGCTCACTTTTATAGCCTAGGATGGTCTCTAATTCACATCAATCCTCCTGCTTCCACCTCCTATGTGCTGGGATTACAGGCATGTGCCATCACGCCTGGCAATATGTAGAACACCTGGGGTCATCTGCCTAGTCTCCTAGCTTCACTTTCCATTATCTCTTCTACCTTTCTGAGCCACGTGTGCACTATTTATTCAGATCAGTTTTCTAGTTCACTTTAACTGTCTGGTGTGTTTAACTTATCAAATTTTATTTTATTTTATTTATTTTTTTCTTGTTTCAGAACCTTTATTTGTTTATTCACTCATTTTTATGGCCAGCTCAGCCCGCTCAGAGGGCAGGGCTGGTGCAGCATGTGGTGCTGGGGATTGAACCGCGGTCCCTGAAGCTGCCCAAGCTTTCCCAAGCAGGTGCTTTAGACCACTGAGCCATCCCGCCGGGCCCTAACTTACCAAATTTTAAATTCCTGTTAAAACTTCTCTTTTTATATATTTTCATCATTGGAAGTTTCCTTTTTTTATCTTAAAAATATGCTTGGTCATTTTGTAGTCTCTTTGCCCATATTTTCAATACTTATCTAAAGTGTTATAAAGTATACAAATTTTGTAAACCTAATAAAGAAATACATACTGAACTACTGCCTTGGTTATTTCTGCTGGCTCTTACGGAAACTTGTATGGGTTCTAGTTAAAGCTTTTTCCAGCTTTTTCAGTTTGTTTTAAGAGTCTTCTAGGATTGAAAACTTTATACTGCCATTGTATTATAAAGGCAAACCTACTTTTGTTTCTCTTTTCCCCCATATTATCAAAAGAAACAATGTCCCAAGGGAGGCCAATGCTTGGAAGGATTTGTCACCTGTCAGCAGGACCAGAAACTATAGGATATGAAATAAGAATATGAGAAAGGTATACTTCTATATTAGCTATCATGTCAAATTACTTACTATTTGTATCTTAGTTCAATTAAAGGACTTTTAATTATTCAAGAAAGCACCTCTAAAAAGCTATGCATTCCCTTGGGGTCCAGCAGGATGGCTCAGTGGTCTAAAGCGCCTGCTTAGGAAAGCTTGGGGGGCTGCAGGGACCACGGTTCAATCCCTGGCACCATATGCTGCGCCAGCCCTGCCCTCGGGGCAGGCTGAGCCAGCCATAAAAATAAATAAACAAACAAACAAAGTTCTGAAACAAGAAAAAAAAAATTAAAAAAAAAAAAAAAAGCTGTGCATTCCCTTTGCTGTGTGATCGATGAATTACCATCCCGATCTCTACTGAAAACTGAAAACCATGAGACTGAATGATTGCTATAGTCTTAGTCACGCCATGCAATGCTTCTTAAGGAACAGCCCCACTGCCATAGAAATGACAAACCTGTGAGGGTCATCTGGATCACAGTTAGGAAGAAACTGAGTGATCGCTTCTGCTACTTCTTCATTTGATAAAACATCCCAAAGTCCATCGGTGGCCAAGATCAGCACATCATCGGCTCCGTGCTCGTATTTGGAGAGATCATAGACTCTTACCTGAAATGAATAGGGATACTTAAGAAATTGGGAGTGCAACAATTTGCTTGTCTCTAACGAACCTGACTCCTGATTGTGGTGGTTTGCTGCTTTAAGGTACTTGATTATACAGCAAGCTTTATGGTCATGGGTAGTCCTTCTGAGAAAGTTGCGGTACAAATGTATGGACCCAATGCACAACTGTGCATGAACTGAGGAGGTAATAATTGATGAGAAAAGAATTAACTGAAATGTAATGCTTGCCGTATAGATGGGATGATGACTTTCAAGTGGCCTTTGTGCTACTCGGAACATCAACAAGGGTCTTTCTTGCTATCTTCTTTGCATAGTCATTCCAAAAACACTTATGAAGGGCCTACCTTGCGCCAGGTACTATAAATAAACAATAAGTAATAGATTTTCTTGCTTCAGAGGAGTTCTTAGTTGGTAGTGGAAATAAAGCCAATTTAGAATCTTTCATATCTGCTTAGTATGTCTAAGACTAAGGAGACATTCTTTATTTAATGCACTCCTTTGAAAGCCTTATTGCTGTACCTGCCTTAAAATTAGCTAATGACCCATACCCCGGGTTACGCCCTGGGAATATATGTCGCCTGGACTCTGAACATCCTCTCAAAGGCTCACAGGCTTGTGAGGATGAAGTGCATCCGCTGGAGAAGGCATGGAGGACACAAAACAAAACAATGAAACAAACCAGGAAGAGGGAACTTCAGTTTTTAGCAGATAGAATGCCCTAAGCACCAGAATTCTACCCACAAGTCATTAGGTCCTGTCTGATTTTTCTTTTTTAAATATTTTAAGGATGGGTCTACAAGGTATTCAGCGTCTCACTATTAGATTGGACTCATAATAGTGACCTACCTGCTTATAGTCTCCCAAGAGCTGGGATTACAGGTGTGTGCCACTATGCTCAGTCTCAATTGCCATCTCAGTGCACCCCAGGGGCGGGGCTGGTACAGCAGGCTCAGGGATTGAATCCCCGGCCTCTGTGCCTGCTTGCAAGCATTTTAATCCACTAAGCTACTTGGCTTGGCTAGACCTCTACCTGATTTTTTTTTTTTTTTTTTTTTTTGGTGGGACCAAGGTTCAAACTCACAACCTTGCACTTGCCAGGCAGGCTCTTGTGCCACGGAGCTATCTCTCTGGCCCCGTCTACCTGATTTTTGATCCCTACCTTTGCTTTATTTTCTATGGCTGCAGGGTTTGTTAGAACAGAGCTTCTCAAAGCAATTAGCATTGGATGCAGTTAACAGACACGCTCAGATACAGTTCTGGGTGGGCCCAGGAGTCTGCAGTTCTCTGGGATGATGCTAAGGCCTGCCTCATGATGCCAAGACCAACCATGCAGGTCCACGGACTACATGTTGCAAAGAAGATCCCCCCTAAGCTAGGTTTGTAGTAAGGAAGTCAAGGGACCTTTGGATTCTGATGCCAGATAAGGCTTCCATAGAATAGGCTATAGAGAAGGTGGCAAATGTTATTCCTTGGTCTCCAAATTTATGTCCTGGTTCACTGTGTTGTTTCTAGTATGCAACTATGTTACTTAGGAGAGATGGCTAGCTTCATATTGGTAGACATCTATGGCCGTTTTGTATGACACTTTGAGCTCCATCAAATGGAACACCTTAAGAAACAGGAGGTAGATATGGATGTCAGGTGGTCTAATCGTTTTTTTGTACCAGGAATTGAACTCACGACCTTGTGCTTGGCAGGCAGGTGCAGTGTTGATGAGCTACATCTCTGGCCTAGGTGCTCCAATCTTAAACTATAGCTAAATATAAGATTCCATTTGTCTTCTAGCTCCTTCTAACAGAGATGTGGTCAGGTCTGAAAATAACATCCATTTCATTTCAAATTCTGCTCTCAGAGCAGGGGGCCAAGTTCTCTTTGAGATGCTTTCCGCTGACCAAAGAAATATGATAGGTTGAATCACTGAAGCAAAAGTTGTCCTGCCCACTACTCAAATAGCAATCTGGCCAGAAACAATGGCGGCTGTGAGTTCATACACACAAACACATTAGACGATCTTACTCTCCAATTCCATCAACAAATGAAATCCTTCCTTAATTCTATTCACATTTCCACTCACAGTGCAGTAAAGCAGTTTCATTAGCTAACTGAAAATCCCTTTCAATACCATTCTCCCCATAATTTTCATGTAAATAATAAAAAGCTGGTGGCAACCCCATTCCCCGAGGCACTACTCAATTAACATCCTTTTAGGTTTTTAATGCTCCCCTTTGTTTCCTGCCCTTTAGCCAATTTCCAAAGGACTTTGCCAACTTTCCACTTATAGCTTCTGTCTTATACATTACCCTGTGATGCAGAACATGTTGTGAAAATGCTTTCAGAAAAGTTGAACCATCGAGCAAGCCAGTCTGCTGCTGGCTCGTGCTCCCTGTTGGAAGGGCTTCCAAGGATCCCACAGGCTCCTGGGCCCTGATCTTGCCTCCAAAAGCTGTCGCTGGCCTTCCTCCATCAGACCACTCTCACCTCCCCAAAGGTCCCTGCTCAATTCCTGCATTAACTTCTTAAGGTCCCTAAAAGCCCCACAGCAAACTTACAAGACTCTGAGGCTTCCTGGGACTCAGGAAGAGTCTCTACAGGCCCCTTGGGGGACTGGGAATGCGGTTACCATTTCTTGAGGTCCCTCCCTGGTCCTCGTCTGCCAATAAAGGGAGGAAAAGCCCACAAGAGCTCTGAGAGTCTGGCAGCTTCTTAGAGAAATATGCATACAGATGTCCTCTGATTTATGAGGAGGTTGTGTCCCGAAAAAATAACTCATCGTTAAATTGAAAATATGTGCTGGAAATGCATATCGCACTCCTAACCCATGGAACACAGTTAGCTTAGCACTATGGTGCACTGCAAAGCTTGGGCCGCTTCCCCGTGTGCCTGTGTGACTGCTCAGCAGAATGGCTCCCTGCTGCTGACCAGAACTGCGAGAAGCATTCTGGCGTATGCTATGGCCCAGGAAAAGATCAAAATTCGAAATTAAAAAAATAAATTGAGAATAAATTTTTAACTGAATGGGCACTGATTTTGCACCATCAGAAGCAATAGAGTGTGGGTGAGATGGCACAGTGGTCTAAAGAACCTGCCTAGGAAAGTTTAGGCAACTGCAGGGACCACGACTCGATCCCCGGCACCACTTGCTGCACTAACCCTACCCCCAGGGCAGGCTGAGCCAACCATAACACAGATAAATAAATGTTTTTTTGTTTGTTTGTTTGTTTTTTTTTTTAAATACAACTACATAAAAAAAAAAAAGGAAGAAGCCATGGAAAGCTGAAGCATCCAGACCAAGGGCCATGTGGGTCTGAGCACCTGAAGGGAGCGGCCCTTTGGACTCAGCATACCTGCTGCCTTCATGGTTTTGAGTCACAATTATAGGCCCTGTGCTGGGACACAGTGACCCACAGTGATGAGTTTGCACACAAGCTCTACAGCAGGAGCGACACAAATCACAGTGACAGAAGTGAAGCAGAGCAAGGAGTGTGACAGGTCACTGCAGACGTGACATCTAAACACCTGAGGGGATCGTCCTGTGCTCCTTTTTCTTTTCCCTTGGGTGTCCGGTGTTAATCTGGATTAGAAGCACATGGGTGATGGAGGTGGGAGAGGGCTGGAAGGGCTATGTGCCACCCTCTACTTCCAAAACAACCCCAATCCTACGTGTAGGCATCTGTGTTACCTGTCTTCTCATGTGAAAATTTAGTACGTTTGAGAATCAAACAGTGTGCTGTTTCAGCCAAGTTAAGATTCAGGGCTTTTACATTTAAAAATTCCGATTGTGCCTATCTGAGCTGAGACCCAGGTACAACATAACTGAGGACCTCCGGTAATTCCTATGCAAGTAGAGTGAAGTTTCCCCTTGAAGACCATTGCCATAGGCTGAAAACTCCTGCGGGGGCCTGGTCTGTCTTCTCCTGTATGTTTCTGTGCACAGAGCAGAGCCTGGCACTTGGTAACCACTCACTAATCCCACAAAGCTTTTCCCCATGGGACATTCTCCCTCTCCAGTAAATGATGAACTTCAAGACTGCTGGTCACCAGGCCTCCAAGCCCAAATCTACCTCTGGAAACTGGAGATCCCATTCTGCATTTCTTCAATGGGCCCAGAAGTGTCTTTTATGATGTAAAGCACATATAGCACCAATCTCTGGGAAATAAACTTTCTGAGACAACTAATACATGGGAGAAGAAGGAAAGAACTAAACCACAAGACCCAATGAGGAGACCCTTAATTTCATGGGGACCAAACAGATTTAGCTTGCTTAACTCTGATACTTCCACAATGCATCAGTAGCCACCCACTACCCCCTCCTCAGCGCAGCTGCCAGCAAACAGAAAGCCACTGAGTCAGGAAGCAGGAATGGATCTGGTGGCGAACAAGAACTGGGGCTACAGTGCACAAATGAGGCAAGTGCTGACTCGCAGGGGGCTCCTGGCTCCCCAGCACTTAGAGACGCCCTCAATGTCATCACTGGCACCTGTTTTACACGGGCGCTGTGACAAGCAGCTCTTTCAACCTAGAGCCTCCATTTAGGGTGGAGCTGCAGGCGGCTAGTTCGGCAACTGTCCGGTGCGGGCTCTCATCTCTGTCCTATGACTGATGGATGATATTTCAGTGGTACGAGAAGAGAGCTCACAGGATTGTACCCTGATGCTGGCGTCTTGAAGCTACTTTTAAAAAAGAATCCATCAATGCTCCATTTGCCAAATCTCCACTGCTTTGCCAGGCTGTGCTCCCAGCTTTTACGTCTAGCAAATTCCCAAACCTTTTTTTTTTTTTTTGGCTTTTTAAGTACTGAATGTGAGAGGATGAGCTAGCTTCCTTCCCGTTGCCCAGGCCTGGCTCTGTGGAAGGGAAAGAGCAAGCAATAGCTCTCTTCCTGCAGGTCTCTATTTCTCTGCAGCTCGGTGACTTGACAAATTATCACTTGTCTTTTTATTCCCTGAAAGTACTTTTTTTTTTTTTTAAAGCTGAGAAACAAGAAAAGAAAAATAAATATTACAGCAGCTGTTCTACCTTTCCCACAAAGCTGTTCTCCAGCCCAAATAGTGTCACGTGGAAGGGAACCGCAAATCCTAAGGCATCACGTGTGATTTTGTACAGCATTGATCCTGGGGTGCTAGCACACCAGAGCAGGTCGCGGGTGGAAGGGAAGAGGCAGAGTGAGCCTGGGGAACTTGGGGTTCAATTCCCAAAGTCTCACTGAAGATGAGACTGAGGTTCAAAAGAGGGTACTTGGAAGAAGAGCTGTCAGTACGTGGTAGGAAATAAAGAGTTCGATGTTTGGTATCCTTTATACCTCGTGGCCAGCCCCAAACTCAGCATTACCCAGAACTGTAAAGGCGGGGTTTCCGCCAGGAGCAAAAATCCCTCTAACTGCTTTCCTTTTAGTCTTATAAGCCAAGAAGACTTTCAAGATTGGCATTCTGGCAGACCACCGAAATGGTAACCTAATTCTCTGGAGTGATTCTTTCTGCATCATGATGTTACATGAAAGTAAGCCTAGTGGCAGGAGACTTAGGTTTGTGACTCAACCTCCGCCTTTTAGGGGCCAGGCAAAGCAATTATGGACATTCATGACTTCAGAGCCTAGAGACCACCTTCCAGGAAGAGTGAACGAATGAGAAGGACTGATTCCTGGGGTGGGGGTGGGGAGGTCTAGGAGGAGGGGCTGCACGTCACGTGCCTTCCATGCGGAGCTGAGCGTGGGGCTAAGCCAGGAGAAGTGAGAGAGAGTTGCTGTGTTCGGGCAGCTTTACCTAGTCGGGTGTGGTTACTGAGCTGGCTTGCTGCTGGGCAGCAGTGAGGGATCGAGTTTGGCTTCTCAAATCTTTTGGAAATGGGGCCAGTGAGATAGCTCGGCTGTCTAAAGCGCCTGTTTAGGCAAGCTTAAGCAAGTGTGCAGGGACAGCTGATTTGATCCCCAGCACCACATGCGGCGCCTGCCCCGCCCCCAGGGTGGGCCGAGCTGGCCACAAAAACAAAAACAAAACCAATAATTTAGGAAGTAAAAGGTTAGGACTGGACATATTTATGGTTCTAACATTTCCCGACTCTTTGATCACAGGAGATTAAGATGTGACCGGCCATGTGATTACAGAGCACTCGGAGGCAGGTGAATCAAGTGACATTCAAGTACTACAAATACGTTGGCCACTCACACTACCCCAAAGTGGCTGGCTGTTTTGGCTGTGAGTATAATCTCGTACTTGAAAATATATCACAGATACTCCTAAGGTTTCTTCTGGAGTCCTCAGGCAAAATAAATACTTGACTTTGGTGAGTAGAAACAATCTAGTAGCTCAAAAAGTTTGTAAACAGCTAAAACAGTAGTGGTGCAGAATGCCTGAAGTTGCACCCTGTGCTTGACTGCTATAACATAAGGCTTCCATTTTCTCTGAGTGACACCTGGTGCTATAGTAGGCGGGTGACAGGAAGGAGCTCACTTATGGCTCAGGGTAACACACTCCTTTCTTAGGGTTTCCAGTAGCCTATTCACTACTACATCAAAGAATTCTGCACTGTCAAAGTAACTTTTCAAACTATCATTATCAACAATAAATTAATGGAAAAAATTTCATGTTTAAATGAAACATTTTTAAAAATGATTGTTTTTCACGAATGGAGAAGAGGTTGGTGATCTCTAATGACAGCAAAAGTTTGACACAAGTTTACAGGTTGGCTTCCATTATGAGACCACAGATTTCATAGTTACCAAGGAGGTTTGCGTGTGTATATGAAGAATAAATCTCAAACTTGGCTTTCTTCAAAGAGCTGATTGGCAAATCACAGATCGCTGGCTGAGGTTACCCATGTAAATGGGACACAGATGCTTACATTCACACAAGCAAGTTTTGCAGCCCAGCTTGAGAGTTAAGAGATAGAGACCAACAGGAGTCATGGACTCTGCTCAGGGAAGTCGGAATGTACTTCTCTGAATCAAAGAAAGTAGCTTCCGCACAGTTGTGCTAAGTGACGCCTGTAACCCATTCAAGGTGGCGGCGGTGTGGGGTGTATCCTCCTGTGGACACCTGCCATTAACTGAGAGAACCCTGAGGTATGAGATACTGCACATGGATGAGGCTTAAGTGGTTATCAATGGTCAAATGGGACTTCTTTAGGCTAAGAGACCTTAGAACTTAGTTTTCCTTTATACAGGTGGACCCACTCTTTATGATGCTGATGTTTACCTGATTTTCCAGGTTCTCTTTAAGAAAAAGATACTATTTAATTATGAGAACAATTTTTTTTCTAAAGCTACAACTGCATTTAAATAAGCACATGGCAAAGAACATTTTCTTTCTTTCCTCTTTTTTTTTTCTTTTTTTGGTCTTTTTAAGTCAGGGTCTTGATGTGCAGTTCAGGCTGGCCTTGAGCTCACTTTTGTAGCCCAAGCTGGTCTCGAGCTCTCATCTATCCTGCTCCCTCAGCCTTGCAAGTCCTGGGATTATAGGTGTGCACCACCACGCCGGGCAGCAAAGAACATTTTCTGTTTCACTTTTTCCTCTCACTTTTTTAGTCCCATTTAGTTACTTCATATATATATGTTATAATTATACACACACACACACACACACACACACACACACACACACACACACATATATATATAAAATGGCTGGCTCAGCCTGCTCTGGGGGTGGAGCTGGAACAGCATGTGGAGCCAGGGATTGAACCAGTCCCTAAGCAGGCGCTTTAGACTTCTGAGCCATCTCGCCTGCCCTATTTCTTTTTTCTTTTTTTTTAATCATTCATTTATTTGGTACAGGGTCTCACTACACAGCTCTGACTCATAGTGGCTCTATCTCAGCCTCCCCAGGAGATTACATGGGTGTGCCACTATGCCCACTTTTGGTGGCCAGCTTGGTGTAGGGCCCACATGGAATGTGGTACTAGGGATTGAACCTAGGTCCTGGCACTTGCCAGGCAGGTGCTTAGACTGCTGAGCTATCACCCCCCTGAAAACAAACTTGGATGTTTGGTCAAAGCTAAGTGTTTATTAAGAATGAGCAAAATATTAACAAATTACTTGAACTTTGGATTCTAATTTGTGTATCAGGGAAATATTTATAAAAATGATTTCTGGGGGCCAGCAAGATGGTTCAGTGGTCTAAACACGCCTGTGTAGGAAAGTTCAGGCAAGCGCTGGGACCGCGCCTCGATCCCTGGGACCACATGCTGCGCCACCCCACCCCAGGGTGGACTGAGCTGGCCATAACACAAATAAATAAATGAGGTTTAAGAAAAATAAAATTAAATCTTAAACAAAAAATGATTTCTGACTGCAATTTTGCTTCTCTCTACCTAGAATATTCTACATATTCCAGCAAGAAGAACTCAAAGGCCCTAATCGAAGCAAAGGTCCCCCTACTTAAGCTTAATCTGCCTCTTCGTAAGTCTACCTTTACCCACTGAAATAGATTTCTTTGTTCACTAGCTAAACAGCTAACTCAACAACTTGGACTAGTTTGTCTGGAAGGACAGGTGAGTTTTTCCTTCAGTCCTTTCCTTGCACAGCAGGGAGGGCATTTCTACAGGAAGGCTGTGAAAACAAGTCTCTGAGATGACCACCACCAAGTCCTTCCCTCCTCATGCGTGTCTGCTGTTCTTCAGGCCAAGAGGTGCTTCCACCTCCCAACCTCAGATCTGAACTGACTTCCTCAGTGATCTTCTCAACCAACAGAATGTGGCAACAACGATGTCTTAGGACTTCAGAGGTGTGTTTTAAGAAGGCTTGGAGTTTCTGCCCAGGGCCCTGGAACTTCTAGAATAGCTTCTCTCAGAATATATGCTTTTGAAAGGCAAGACCATGTGGCTAGGCCAGTGGTGGTGAACCTAAGGCACAGGCACCACGTAGGCTGTTTATATTACTGAAAGCTCTAGAAGGCACTCTCAGCTGACAGCCAACATCAACCGCCAACCATTAGAGTGAATCATCTTGGAGTTCCCGCTCAGCTCAATCTTCAGAAAAATCTAACTCTACCGAAATCCACTTGTGATCAAGCCATCTTGGACTTCCAGCTCAGCCCAATCTTCAGATAAATCTAACTCTACCAACATCCACTTGTGATCAAGCCATCTTGGACTTCCAGCTCAGCCCAATCTTTAGGTGATTCTAACCCTACTAACATCTGATTGTGAACATGCGAAAAATCCCAAGGAAAACACCATCCTGCTATGCCCAAACTATAGGCCATAGCACTATGAAAGTTAATAGTAAATTGTCTTATAAAGACCCTAAAACTAGAGGTGGCTGCTTCTGTAGTCAACCAAAGCCCACAGGAATTGTATGGAATGAGACACTTCTATGATTATAAGGGGCTCACCTAACCTAAAGTTTTCTCTTTGGTCCTAATTGTGTATAAGTAGCATTAGCTCTGCTGCCTTCTTCCAGTAGGTGAATGCCAGGAAAACCTTCCCTCTGCATGGTGGGGGTGGAAGACTAATTCACAATTGAACAGTGTATAAGTTTAAGTTGCGAACCAGAGAAGTTCGAGAAGTCTATTTTAACCTGAAATTCCAACTGTGATTTCCAATCTAACTTTTTTGTCATGGTTCAGAAAACTCCAAGAAAAAGTTTTAAAATTATTATTCTTCACATCCCAACAAGCGTCTGTGTCCTTTCTCTCAGGTGAGAAAGCCAAGTGTTTGTATGCACACGCACATGTACACCAGTGCAGAACCCAGGGCCTCACATACAGTAAGCATGGACATCAGCTCCAACCAACGTGCTCCGGGCCTATGGACAAACCTGAGGGACAGCATCCCTGCTACCACTGAGGAATACCTTCAGTCCTGTGTCCTTTTCCTTTCTTTAATTTTATTTTATTTTGCTTCCTCCTCTAAATTAAGTCTACTGTCTTTTGTTGTTGTTTCTTTTTTTTTTTTTTTTCTTTCTTGTTTCAGAACTTTAGTTTGTTTTGTGTATTTCTTTTTATGGCCAGCTCAGCCTGCTCTCAGGGCAGGGCTGGCACAGCATGTGGTGCCAGGGATCGAACCATGGTCCCTGCAGCTCCCCAAGCTTTCCTAAGCAGGCACTTTAGACCACTGAGCCATCCTGCTGGGCCCTGTTGTTGTTTCTTTATCACAAAATCTAAATAAATTGCCGAGGCTAGCCTTGTACTTGTGATCATTCTACCTCCCTCAACTTCTCAAGTAGCTGTGACTATAGGTATGTGCCACCATGCCCAGCTACCATCAGTTCATGATATGTTAAAAAACAAAACTCTCTCTCAGATATAACTCCTTTCAGTTTTCCTAGTTCCTATCCTAGTTTAATTCTTCACCGCCATACAGTTTCTGTCCTATAAAGGTTTTTGGTTCTCATGCCTCCAGGACCTCTGTCTCTTCAAGCTGCTACAGGCTAAGGAATTTATTGTTTCCTGGATTTACTTATTTTAAATTTTATTTATTTAGCTTATGGCTGGCTCAGCCTGCCCTGGGGTGGTGGGGTGGGGCTGGTGCAGCATGTGGTGCTGGAGATTGAACGGCGGTCCCTGTGGCTGCCTAAGATTGCCTAACCAAGCACTTTAGACTGTTGAGCTATCTCGCTGGCCCTTGTTTCCTGGATTTAGTTTCAACATTCTGAAGTCTCTGAAGCCATGACTGAAGACCACCTGCTGGTGGCAGATCTTGGTGTCACCCACATGTAGTTGGCTCTCCAGGGATGCAGAACACAAGAGTCACAGGGTCATGGAGGTTCCCACCCAAATTTCAGAAGGCAGGGGAGGCCACAAAGCACAGACTTCCCAAAGCTGTGAGAGTGAAGCCAGAAGCAGAGATGCCAGGAAGCTGGAGAAGCCTGAAACATGTAACATCTGCTGAGGAAACCCACAGGGAGTGCGCAAAGCCAGGCCCGGAGAGAGGCCACGAGGGCTGAAGCAGCGGTGCCACAGGGAAATACCACCCAAGCCTTTGGACCTCACATCTCACAACTTGCTCTGGATGACAGACGTGGAGCTAAGAAACTTAATGCTTGCCCTGCTGGGTTTTGGCCTTTCTTTAGTCCCATTTTAAAAAATCTGTTGGTTTCTTCTTTTTAAAATGGGGATATTTATCCTATGCTATTGTATATTGGAAGTCCTTAACTTTCTTTTTGATTTTTGCAGGGGTCTAGAGTTGAGAATTTTCACTGAGTTTAAGAGGAGACTTTGGACTTAAACTTCTTTTAAAAATTAATTAATTAATT
>PVJA010004822.1:54592-67092 GCA_004027025.1 Myocastor coypus | reverse complement strand
AAAAAACTAGTCATTCTCTTGCATATGATGATGAATACCGGTTGGCCCTATGTCTGATGCCTTTTGGAAGCCAGGAAATACACATATTGGCCACCTCTGACCACACACCAGACCTCAGGGCAGGCCATGGCCCTGACATTCTCATCTGTTCTTCTGAATTACTTGCCTATGTAGGCCTTTCGGCCCCACCTTAAAGAGGGGGAAAGGTCACTGAAATTGCTTGTCCTTTTAGAGGTTATTTATGATAAAAAATACATTTAGATAAAAAAAATCCTAAGAATGATTTAAAAAAATCCTGAGAATGAGCTAAATGCATGACTTAGAATTACAGAAAAACAGCTCACAGAAATCCTGAAAACCAAGAGGAAAAATGAAGCAGAGAAAAATTTGAGTTCCTGGTGGTTCTGTCAGGCAAGGGCAAGAAGAGGGTATTGCTGAGCAGAGGAGCTGGCTCTGCAAACTGGATCCTGAACAACAAAGGGCCTTGTTCTTCTAAAAGCCCAAATGGGCTAAAGGCAATGGCATGGTCTTGGCGTGGAGGCTGAAAACAAGGGTGAAATTAGGAAGCATCCCAGCTCTATGGAGGGCTTGTCACAGGCCCAAAAGGGGTGTGGAGCAGAGAACATCTGGAAGTTTGGGCCGTAGGCTGTGCCAAGCTGCCTGAGTAATATGACACGTGTTGCTGGCCTGGAGGTGGGAGAGCTGCTAGGAAAATGGGGACTGGGGACGGCCTGGGTTCCCCTGCCTTTGGGTGTGACAAATCCTTTCCTCTTCCACTTGAGCCCTTTTAGGATGGTACTAAAAAGCTCAATGGGGAGCTTCACAAACAAGTCTGGCTGGGGACATTTCTTTCTGCTAGGTGAAAGTCGGTAGCCGGTGCTTTCCCACAGACAAAGCAAGGCGCTATGGGCTAGAGTGAGAGCTCTCCCACCCAGCCCTCTGGGCTTCAGCTCACAGGCCTGAGCTCCTCTGAGGGGCCCCTTGTGGAATCCAGGGCTTGGCCAGGAATCCCTGCCTTCTACCCGGGAAGGTTTGACAGGGGCTCAGCAAACCTGGCGGCTGTTCTTTAGGTTTGGCAAACTCAGGATTTTTCCAGCGCCTTGTGTTCAGTGAAACTGAAAATGTGTTTGGCTAGAAAGCCTTCTCTAATTTTTAAACCCCTGTGCTTTTTTTTTTTTTTTTTTAAACATAAATTTGATCCACATGTTTTTGATTTATTTATATTTAAGTCATCAAATCAAATTAGGAGCTACAATAATGAATGGGGAACAATGCTAACTTCCAAGAAGATTTTTGAGTCTGTTTTCTTAGAATTAAAATCACATTTCCTCACCCACCCCCCGCTCAACTGTTAAAACTACCAGACTGAGCTGGGGTTGAAATTTAGAACCCAAATGTGAAATAGAGATCCGTGCTTGGCAGAGGACACACAGAGTAGGGAATGTTCTTAGGAAGTCACAGTTAGAAAGTGAGTGTGGGGGTGAAGGCAGGGAGGGCTCCGTCTTCATTAGATGGTTTAAATAGATGAGCCTGGCTTTCTGGGCTCCCAACTGAGAGTCCCTTAGAGCTGGAATCTGAACGTACAATTCATACCACAAGGCAAAGTTTTGGGAATTGGAGGGCTGGGTCCCTGGGCCTCTCTTCTTTCTTCTGCTCTTCTCCATGGCAGCCAATTCAAGCTGTTCCTCTCCTCCTCTCTAACAGCACCCTGCCCTCCTCTCCTGGCTCCATCTGGAAGCATTTAAAATGTGCAGCAATTTTCATCTCCTGCAAGGGAGTCTCAGGGTATACACTCCATGCCTGTTATGCTAACGTATAGGTACACAACCTTAGTTTGCTTAGCTGTCTGGCTGGGCTTTGTACGCACAGAAATGGTCACCGCTGTCTTTCCCAATTACCCTCTCTAGTACACGATCATTTCCTTCAGTATCAGCCCAAGGCCAGTCACATTTATCTGAGAAAATCTGGCCAAGAAGGTCTGATGACAAAATTGCTCTCTTAGGTTCATGACGAAGTCCCTGGAATCAGTACCTAGTTGGTCCCTGGGACTGCAACTGCTGAAATGCCTCTGCACACAATTCTTTCTAGCAGCTCTTGATTTAATTAGACAGACTGAGGTAAAATACCAGCTTTCTACTTGGTAACTATACATCTTGGGGGAATCATTTCATTTTTCTAAGTCCCAATTACCAATCTGTAAAATGGGTAGGTGTCACGGCTATACTTCTCTACAAAGTCACTGTGAAAACTTAATGAGACACGTGTGTAAAGGCCCCAGAATGTCCCTGATGGAAAACAGAGAATGCTGAACAGGTTCAAAGTTTTAATTAGGCAGGAGGACTTGGATTTAGAGATCGACTACACCGTATGATGATGATAGTTGATAATTGTGCATTTTAGATTTTGAAATTGCTAAAATAGCTTTTTAAAGACCTCTTTTCCTGGGATTAGGAATAGACAGATTAGAAGACCTAAAATCTGAACATGTAAAGGTCATTCTCTTTCCCGCCACATGGAACTTCTCACTCTATAAAAAGGTGTATGCCTCTGCATAGGAGAGAGGGCAGAGCACAGCACATTTCCCTCTACTCTGAGGAGCAAAACGGTTAATTAGTACTTCCTAAGTTCCTCAGGGATGTGTCTGGGAGGCAGAAGTACTATTTAATGTGTCGAATAAATGCCTCTCCCCCAAGGATGAAAACACAGAAGTTTATGAGGCCAGTCATACCCCTACTCAGTGGAATTCAGAGATTCATTGCTTTTCTCCAGAGAATAGTAGTTTCAGCAACAATTCATGGATACTGACAATGGTCTGAATCAAGGTATCAGGAGACCACCAGCTTCTAGGGGACCTTGAACACGTTATGTATGTTGTAAAGGTGCATGCAGAGCTGCTGAGGGGGCTCAACGAAAGAACACCTGCAGGCTCTCGGCAAATGGTTATTATTTCCACTAAGCTGACTTCATTTAAAATCCTGGGTGCCACCAGCCAATGTGTGTGTCTTCTATGTCCAATTACTAGAGATTTATCTCTTGATGGCCTCTTAGCTCCTACATCTGGTATTTTGGACACTAGCAACAGCTCTGCAGGACCTGAAGGAACTACACCTGCTCACAGGTCTGCCTACAGAGGGATCGGAATTGCCACATAATCGAAAAGGGCAATCCTGGTCACCAGGATGGAAGTCCCCTCTGGGCCTGTGCGGAAACAGAGTGGGGCCAAATAAATTACTATTAGATTGTGCTACAATGTAGAAACAAAATCTTTTCTATTGATACTTTCTGAAAGTGGACGCAGAATCTGCTATTGTTTCTAGTATTGCAGGCAGTGGTATGTCTTTACATGGTCCAACATAGGGCCAACACATTTTTCAACTTAGCTACTCCAAATGACCAAGTAATACCGGCTGTGCAGGTTATTAAAATGTACCACCAGGATCACACACATACGAGTAGATGTGAAGAAGCCAGGAGAGGCTGCTGCTCTGTGTCTGTGAGCCGTTAACAAAGGCAGCATGCTGGCTGGGGGAAGGCGGAGTCGGGGGGGGGGGCCCATAGAGAAGGCTCTGAATTAAACCATCGTGAAAAAGACCTGGCAGAAGAAATCGTTTTCAAAAAATATGGAAGATGGAAGATCACGGGCAGGGAACACGGGCAGGTGGCTGGCGCAAGGAGCCAAGATCGGGTTAGAAGGTCAGACCAGGTTAGGGCAAGCCTTAGACCCGGAGGAGGCTTTCTCCTCCGAGCTGTGTGCCGCCACTGAGGGATCTGAGCAAGGAAGAACCAGGTAGCTGTTTGGGAACTCGCCTGATGGCCACAGGTGGGGGGGCCTGAGGGAGGCAGGAAATGCCGCTAGGAGGCCACGCAGCTCTCTGGGGAGCAGGCGATGAGGACATAAACTCTGGCGGAAATGAGCACGGAGTGACAGGAGACAGCATGGAAGTAGGTGCGACGGACACAAGGTAGCTACTACAAGGGAACCCTTGTGAGTCAGGGCAGCAATAATGGAGAAGATATTTTGTTGTACGAAACATAAACAGAAGCCTCATGTAGTACCTCTGGAGCTGCAGACAGGAATGGCTTTATGTAGATGTTGGAGTCATGCACCTTCAGGTCATGGTCCCCGAGTCCCCTGGTCACTCCGATAGTTGCCATTACCCGGGCCTAGGGCATAAACAGAGGGTCATCAGCAGCAGACGCACAACACAAACCTCGCACCACACTATGCTTCTGCAGGCCGAGAGAGCTGAAAGGATTTTCCAACTCCCCCTGTCCATCTCTCCACGTCCCCTGCTGTCTACCCGGGGTGGGCAGTTGTTACCAAGCAAGCGCTCACAAAACACCACTTCTGTATCTGAACTTTCGAATTGTCCTAACCTTGCCAGGTTGCTGTTCTCTCTCCTCAGTTTTCTTTCCTGGAGACTGAAGGGAGAGTGCCTAGCACATTAACTTCACTGTATGAGTGATATCTACAGTTGCTGACATCAGCTCATGACCCATCCAACAGCATCCACATAGCCACTCCTCCTTCCGTAGCCCAATTCTTTACAAATCTGTATCCTCGGTTATGTCTATAACTCCATGATAAGCATGAGTAAAAGATGCAAAAAGTCAGAGGCAGTGCCTAGGCTCTGAAAGCCCAACGATTATTAGGCTTTATGAATGGAAAAGACGTTTCAGTATCAACTCTGGGATCTATCCTTCTAGGGCATTCCTACAGATGCCTTCTGCGCAGGAAGGGACCAAACGTCACCAGTGCTAGCTGCTCTGAGACCACCAAGCTGAGACCTCATGCTTGTCCTAATGCCTTAAGGAAGTCAAATGCTGGTAAAACCTGCAAATTCAGCTTAAATATTCGCATGCCACCATTTCGATTTATTCAGACATTTATTGAGCATTAGCTGAATGCAGACACCATGGGGGGGGGGGGACACATGTCTAAGGCCTCATGCTTCCAGTGAAGGAAGCTGGTGAGAGAAATGAGGCCTACTGCCAGTCTAAGGGATCACAGGTGGGGCACGGCTGTGTGCTGCATGACAAGTGAACGGGGGGGGGGGGGGTTAGGCGCGCTCTGGAGGAGGTGGCACCGAGCTGAGCACCAAGGACAGCGAACACCTAGGCAAGCAGAAAAGGGGAGAGGGAGTGGAGCCTCATCACGAACAGCCTGGGGAAGGCTGTCATTCAAAACCTAGAGCTGGAGCCAGGCGTGGTGGCGGGCGCCTGTGATCCTAGCACTTGGGAGGCCGAGGCAGAGGATCAGCGCAAGTTCAAGACCAGCCTGGGCTACAGAAGTGAGCTGCATAGCGAGATCCTGAACTGCATAGCAAGACCATGTCTCAAAAAGACAAAAAACCCCAAAAAATACCTCAAGCTGGACTCCCCCCTCATATTATTAAACAGGATCAACTATTTCACTGAGGTGAAAAAGGAACAAATGCTGCAAAGCATTTATAATCCCTCACATTATCTCTGTTTTTGTCTCACTGTCCCAAAAGACTTGGAAACTTTGGACCTGGTCTCTAACCAGAAGGTAGGTAGAGCTTACAATAGGGTAGAAAGAAGGCCATGATGAATTTTCCTCAGGGCCAGTGCCAAAGCGGATAAAATGCAGATGTGAGTGATGAGACGGAGGGACCGCTGTTCAGGCGGGCTGCAGAAAGCCTCGGCTCTGCTGGGAGGCCAGGCCGTGAAGCAGCGCTCGACTGGAAGGAGAAGATTCTGGGCTCCCTGGGCTCCCTGGGCTTCCTTTGCTCTCTCCCTGCAGGAGCGGCTTCGCTGGCTGAAAAGGTCGCAGCTGTGCTGCAGCCCAAGGAAACTTGATGTTCCTGCTAGGGACCGAAGTTGTTTACAGGGTGTACAGGGGTTGGACTTCTGGAAATAAAAAGGAACAGCCGAGAAAGCACTTGGAATTCTCCTGGCAGAATTCAGAGAGGAAAAAACCCAAAAACCCCCTGAGGTGTAAGGACCTAGAGGGCATGCTAAGAAACTATGGAGAAAAAAAATCACAAAGTCCTCAGACTCAGATGGTGCACTCTTTGGCCAGGGTGAGCCTACCAATAAACACAGATGGAGACACAGTGGCTTTTTTTTTTGATACAGGGTCTTGATACACAGCTTAGACTCACAGTGATCCTACTGTCTCATCCTCCCCAGCGTGGGGATTACAGGTGTGTAGCACTATGTCCAGTTCTGGGGCCAGTGCAGTGTGCCCAGGGTTTCAGGGCTGGCATGGCGCATGGTACTGGGGATTGAACTGTGGTCCTTGTGCTTGCCAGGCAGGTCCTCGGGCCGCCAAGCTATTTCCCCAGTCCACAGTGGGCTTTTATTTTTTAATTTACTTTTTTTTTTCTTTTGGTGGCAGTGGGGACTGAACTTAGGACCCTGTGTTTGCCAGGCAAGCACTTATTCTACTGAGCTATCTCCTCCGCTCCCAAAGTGGCTTTTAAATAGGCTGATAGGTACAAGGACAATAATTGCTAGCTGCTCATCCTACAACTGGATAAGCCTTAATCAACGGTAACGTCTGAGAAATGTGTTTGTTTACGTAAGTGCATGGAACTTTGTACTTAACTGAAAAAGCCTTAATCCTTCCTATTGCACTGCTGATAACATGCCAGGAATGCAGAAGTCCACTTTTCTGTGCATTAAGGCGAGTATGATAACCTCACAGTAAGCTTAACACTTAGGCATTGACTGAAGGTATACCACGGGTCAGAGACCAAGCTAGGCAGGTCTTGGGGGAAACAAGGGATGTGGTCCTGAGCTTCCTGGAACTCACGGGGTCAAGCAGGTAACAGGAGAAACTCAGCCCCAAGAAGAACCACAGGTGCTGGCGCTGGTCACCATACTGAGTGACCACTGGTCTGAAGTGCTCACGTCCTCCTTTGATTCTCGGCCAGAGCAGCAGTGGAACAGGGCAGCAGTTTATAAAATGTCGTGGGTCAGATATTTGTTCTTTGCTTCAATTCAGATGCCCCCTACCACTAAAATCAGTGCTGGGTTACACAGAGGCCCAAATTGAACCTGTCATGCCTATATCTTCTTACACAAACTCTGCCACACACATAACCCAAGGTCATTCTGCCCAGGAAGGCATGCTTTGGTTTTCCTGGGAGTCACTTCTTCTTGACAAAAACTACTGAATGCTGAAAAAAATTTCTAGTGGAAGAATCTCCTTAATATGACCCCATTTTTTCCCTCTTCTAGTTGGAACCTCAGCACTGAGTTGAAATGTACTCATGTTCAGAGGCATAACGAATGTTTCAGAAGGGGTTTATTCCAGCTGTGAAGAAGCCTCAGTGCTTCCTCATCCACACCCCAGGATTTTAATCTCCCAGAGACCCGAGTCTTTCTTGGGGAGATCGATAATTCTGGAAGCTGGTTTGAGCACCCGCTGCTCAGCGCCTGCTTCTGGGAGCGGCTCCCGGTCTTGGCCACATCAGCCTGGGCTCTGGTCGGTCTGA
Organism: Myocastor coypus; assembly: GCA_004027025.1. Taxonomy (NCBI): domain Eukaryota; kingdom Metazoa; phylum Chordata; class Mammalia; order Rodentia; family Myocastoridae; genus Myocastor; species Myocastor coypus. The sequence goes on along the minus strand of PVJA010004822.1, from coordinate 59,629 downwards.
TCCTATGGCTTCATTACAGTTAAGCTTAGGAGTCGCTTCCGTGGGGCAAGTGGAGAAGCAGACCTGCAAGTCGGAGCTTCTACGGTGGAGCAGAACAGCGGAAAAGGAGGGAAAGCCATGGCTTCGGCCTGGCGCTGTCCCCTGCTGGCCGCGCCTCTGTCTGATCAGCTGAACCTCAAGGTCCCTGTAGCCTCCTCTACCAAATGCAGGTGTCACTGCCAGCTTGACCTGCCTGCTCACCCGTTGTCAGACATAAAATGAGATGACACTTGTGAAAGAGGTCACGTTTAAACACTATAAAAGGATGCTCAAATGGACTGGCTAGGGGGACGTTATTTTCACAGCCTTGCCTTTATTCCAAGGGTTCACAGCCCATCACCCCACCCCCAAACTCTCTGGACCCCTAAGACAGGCAACCTGAAGGGTGACGGATGTGATGTCCTTTCAAGCTGTCGAGACAATAAAAATCTGAACAGTGAGTGGAACACACAGACTGCCAAGGGCTCTGCAGAGCAGTGAAGGATGCACCCTCCCTCCTCTGCACCCAGGAAAGCACGCGTGCCTACCTTCTTGCCTTCGCCATAGATAAGGGGAAACTTCAAGTCATCATCCTCAATGGTTTTGTAAGCCCTGTAGGAGGACAAACAACATTTTTAAAAAGGCTTGCAGTCAGTTAGTGACCCTCTGCTCTGACAAAGGTGGCTAGGCACTTCACTTTCCCACTCACTCAGCGTGCTCCCTGTCCTTGTATTACACAGCTATCCTCCCTGTAGAATTGATTGTGTGTGTGTGTGAGCAAACACCAAGAGAGAGAAAATTAATTGACATATTCATACTTAGTGATAGGGGATATGGACTTCTTCCTTAGGGTCTGTGTAATAATGAGGTGACCTGACAACAGCGACTTGGTCCTCAAGTCAACCTGCAGTGTCATAGGCAGCAGCGTCATAGGCAGGTGGAGTGTGACCCTGCTCCAAGAGCCAGTTCTCACCCTCAGGGCTGTTCATGCCGAGACATCCTTGTACTGAGATGCCCCGGAGGGGGTTGTGAGAGCCCGTTTGACCCTCAGATGACATTCAAGGTTGGCACAACTGTGTTTGTTTCACAATAGCTTTAAGATGGCCATTAGCACACAGGAAGAAAATCCAGTTATGCTTCAAAGGTTTATTGGAGACATGGTGATTAAGATGCCACCACCAGTGAATGAAGACCATGCCTTGCAATTTTGCTCATAAGCAAGTTAAAAACAAACAGGAAAACAAGCATGTATTGGGCTCAATTATTAGCTCTATTATCCTAGGCAAGTAGCTTTGCCTTTTTCGTTTTCAGTTTCCTCATCCATAAAATGAAGACTGCACATAGGATAGAAAAAGCTTACTACAGAGTCTGTACTTATTAAGACCCCAATTAGCAGCAGCTATTTCTAGGAGTTATTAGATAATGAATACTTGGCAGCAGAGTTCCTTTCTGCAAAATGGGGCTATCAATACCTATTTACTACTTCATAACAGATGCTCTCTCTGGACCTTCTCTTTAATCAAACAGAGAAGACAAAGTAAAAGACAGGTGAAATTAGAGTGTTAGAAGTTGATCCTCAGGGGCCGGGGAGATAGCTCCATGGCACAAGTGCCTGCCTGGCAAGTACAAGGTTGTAAGTTCAAATCCCTACCCCGCAAAAAAAAAAAAAAAAAAAAAAAAAAAAAAAAAAAAAGTTGATCCTTTTCTGCAAGTCTCCTCAGTGTGTGGCACAGCTATTTTATGATACAGCATCTCAGTCCTATAGGCACTTAGGCAACTTGAGAGTGGACTGGAAATCAAAATGTATGGAAGCTTCTGCCACAGGAAAGAATGCGATTTGACTTAAAAAGTGTGAGCCCCCAAGTGTAAAGCAAGGCTATCCGTATGGTCCAACAAGCTATGTGGCTTTCTTGTTCCTGCTCAGAGGGCAGAGAATCAGTAAAGTTTTGGCACCCAGTGTACCTGGGCTCAAGTTCAGCACTGGCCAATTGCAGAAAGAAAGAAAGACCCTCCCTAAACCACATCATTCTTTAGTCTTACAATAATATAGCTGATTAAAGATAATATTCCAATAATTACTTGTTATAAGATAGCAAACCTGAAAGGCTTAGGAAAGATTTCTAGAACACTCTTATTCTGGGTCAATTCCTTTATGAATATTTATGAGGCCAATTGACAAAACGATGAGATGAGAAAAAGACGCAAGGCTTCAAAAGAGTTGCTAAAATCTTGGTCTGCTGTAACTCAGAAGTATTAACGTTCCTAAGTTTCTATCAAATTTCAAGTAATGTTTCCTTTGGAATGTTGGTGATTGAGCAGTTAAAAGAAATAAGCTTCCATGTTCTGGGCACAATGGGGGACAACAGCTTGGCATCATATGTGACTGCAAAGCCCCTACGCCCAAGGCAGCCAGTGTGGGAGGCCCCGCAGCAGCACCACGTCCGCCGGGACTGTGGTCGACCATCTTACTTACCTGATGCTAGCCCTCGTACCTATACAGCAGATGTGGGAAATCTTTCTCAAACTGACCCAAACCTGCTGTTATGTTCAGTCTGTCTCGTGGGAATAAACCCTGTCTCTTCTGCACATGCGCTCCGCACATGAGTGGAAGAGCTCTTCTAAATGTTCTTCTTCCCTAGATCTTTCTGCTGTTTTGCATAGGACCCAGGGGACCATCTACCACCATTCAAGTCACCAGTCATTCAACAAATATTTATTAATCAAGCACCAAATATTTTAACTTTATAGAATGTCAGTCGGCACTGAAAAGCCTTAAGTGTTATTCAAATAAAAACAGAATTGTTGTTTTGGTTTGGTCTTAACTTTTTAAAAGGAAATTCTGTTTGTGTGTTTGAGAGAGAACAAAACAAGCAAACAAAAAACAAAAAACCAACCAAACAAAAAAAACTAATTGACCAAAAAAACCAAAACCCAAACCAAACAAACACAAAACCTCCCAATTAATAAGAACAAAGACCTGAAGGTTTTCTGTTTTGGGGCAGAGTAGCTATGGTTTATTTTGGCACAGTGGATATTTATTTTACTGTGAATTGAGGATTCTGTTGCTTTGATAACTTTTTAATCTTCCTAATTTTAGGCCACTGTCATGGGTGCTAGGTCTTCAGCTGGACTCCTGCAGGACGCTGCCCTGGGATCCTTTGCTGCCTTCTTTGGGTCTCTAGTGTGTGGGCAGATTTTGTACTTTACCATCTGGATGGCTACTATAAAAGAACCCTACAAATTATGTGTCCTGTATTAAACTGTTTGCCTTGCAAACCCTGACTACAACACTGAGTTAACTAAAATAGGTATACTGATCTCTCTTGGAGGAAAGCATAAAGTATGTGTAATTTGAAAAATCATATTCAACATTACAATTCTGTCTCATAGACATGAAAATTCTATTAATTTCCTTTTTCATATAAATTATATTTGGTAAAAAGCTTAGCAGAATCTTGCCCAGCAGAAAAACATAGGCCTGAGGTTCAACAACGGACAGTGGACATTGAAATTAATGCTTAAAGTGGGTGTAATGTAAGGCTTTAAAAAGCCTAAAAAAGCAAGTATTGAGATGGAAACTGTTCTCATCAAGTTTGACTTTTGGCAGCTAGCTCTCAAGGTATCCAGGAAACAATTTAACTGAGCTGTTATCTACTCAGTGCTTTTCTATCTTGTCAAAAGGCTAAGAGAAGAAATTGTCAGATTTCTTAGAAAATCAAAAATATATCAAAGCACACTGGGTCTCGCTCAGCCAGACAGGAAACACTTGCTTCCAAAAAGGAAACATTACTAACTGGCCCTGGCCCAGCACAGGCAAGACAGTGCCTCAGGCCCCAGCACCTCCAGTGGAGGCAGCTCCCTGAATGTCCTCTCACTCTTACAGACGCAAGGGAGGGAGATGGGGAGAGGGAGAAGCAAGAGGCTGCTTCCCTGTGCCCCATGAGGGATGATCTCTCAGGGCCACGAATCAGACCCTCCATCTGCCCTGCCACCCCAGCCTCGACCTCAGCCCGCCTGCTGACTTCTAGTTCGATGGTTTTTTCCCTGTCTTCACCAATTACACAGATTTTGATGCTGCTTCCGGAATCCTGGCTCTGTACCTCCGAGCCGCTTCCTGAGGACCTCTTTTCCTCAACAGTACTCTGGCCGAGAGGCCTGAACCCACAACGTCCTCCTCCACCTTGGAGATGCGAATTTGGAGCCATCTTCCCTGTGTTGCTCTCAGACCTGCCCTCTGCGTGGGTTCTGCCAACATAACTACCATGTGGCCAGACTTGCTCCTCATCCAGCCTCTGCTCGTCCTGAACCTTTTGGCAGTTTTCTTGCTGGGGGCCTAGAGTTCCTCATCCCCTTGATTTTGTAGTAATATTGTATTTTGTCTACGAACATCATGCCAGATACTATTCCCTCTGTGTTCAAAACAGATTCACAATCATGGATGGTCAGAGACCTGGTGCCACTGTCCCTTCCTACACAATCACTACTGGCTCCCGGTGGCCCTGTGTGATAATTTGGGCAAGGGCTGCAGCGCTGGCATGATGCCACTCGGGTGATGGTAGCACAGGAGATGGGGACAGGGAGAGATTGTCCCCCTTTCAACTGTATAGTGTTGGAAGCAGTTCAGATTTGTCCTCAGACCATCCAGAGTAATTACTTTAAAATGTCAGATCATGTCACTGCCCTACCCAAGCCCTCAGTGATTTCCTGTCACACCATGAAGCCAAATAATCACATGCCTTTCTTTAAAATTGCTCCTCTTTCCCAGCTTTCCGAGCCCCTTCTTGTTTTTTCCTTTTTCTCCACGGTGTCTATGATCACCCAATAGTTAAAACACCTAATGTGGGGGCCCGGCGGGATGGCTCAGTGGTCTAAAGTGCCTGCTTGGGAAAGCTTGGGCGGCTTCAGGGACCATGGTTCGATCCCCGGCACCACATGCTGCACCAGCCCTGCCCTCAGGGCGGGCTGAGCCGGCCATAAAAATGAGTGAATAAACAAATAAAGGTTCTGAAACAAGAAAAA
>PVJA010004822.1:0-48972 GCA_004027025.1 Myocastor coypus | reverse complement strand
AGTAACATTTACATCTCCCCAAGGATCTCAAGCAGAGACCTTAACCTTATGAGCAGTGCATGGAGATGGAGCGCTTTAGCTTCTCAGGGGACATTCCGTCCGAACCAAACAGGAATTTCGTTGACACTTGCCTTTTATACTGTATGAGCCCAAGTCAACATAACATACACAGTGCAGGACATTAGCAAAACTGACAGCGGAGCCCCGCGTCGTGAGGGACAGCTAGCAGCGATTGTTAGTTACCAAGAGCGTTGCTGCTGCCCAGGCCAGTTGCTCTCTGTGACCCTCGTAGTCCTCATTCACAAAACATCTCCCTCTTTAGCTGATAGATATTTGTACCGTGGAACACAGGGCTGTGTGGTAGCCTCACGGAAGAGGCTACACTGCACATGGGACCAAAATTTGCTAGCGACCTACCCTGGATCACGCTACATCACACAAGGAAGTGCTTGGGCACCTAAGAGTAAACACCAGTGCTTTTTCCAAGTCTTTGGTTGGAGGAACAGAGCATCCTTGGCTCCTGCCTCATGGTGACTGAGAGGACAGAGGGTAAAGGCTGCAGTGGTTTGAACTGGATTCGAATACATTCATCATTCAGGACACATGCATTTTGTTCAGGTGCTGTCCTAAGCAATTATATTCTTTCAACATATAATTCTTAGAACAACCTTGTAGAGATGGACATATCCTTACTATGCAAATAAGAAAATGCAGGCATAGAACTTGGAAACAACAAAGTCAAGCTTACTTCCAGGTCTGCCCCAAGTACACTGTGTTATTTTTCTATTCTTATAATCCTTATTATTTATTTATTTATTTATTTATATTTTTGTGGAACCAGAGATTGAACTCAGGCCCTTGTGCTTGCCAGGCAAACGCTTATTCTACTGAGCTATCTCCCCAGCCCCAATATTTTTCTGTTCTTAAAAGGCTAAGAATCTGTATAAACAATACAAATAGCATAGTATGTGTGCACGTACATACACACATACGGAGTTTAACAGATCAAATCATAAATATTTTTAAAGGCCACCCTTCCTTCCAGGTTCTTACAGTGCTAAGCTGCACAGAAACTCAAATGTCTCACATTCTTAGAACTCCGCTTTGCAACTCCATGGCGTGTGAGGTCACTGTAAACTTGCTCTTAATGTGAGGTTTAGCTTTCAAATCGCCAAAGCACCATTAACTGTCTAAAGCACTCCTCTCATTTTGGGCACACTTATCCTGTCATTACTGGCACCTGCTGAAGCAGGTTTTTTTTTTTTTTTTTTTTTTTAGTAAAAGGTCTAAAGGGTCTCAATACACAGATCGGATTTGTAGCGATTCTCTTGTTTTCAGCCTCCCAAGCGCTGGGATTGTAGGCACGTGCCACCACGCCGGGTCTCAATTGCTGTCTCAGCAAGGCCTGGGGGTGGGACCAGCAGAGCGTGCCATGCGGCGGATAACAGTTCCCAAGGTCCTTTTGTGAGTGTATTTAGGTGACGTGGTCACAGACACTGCCAATGCAGACACCGACTGCGCGCCGCCCACCAGGAAGGCAGGCTCAGAAGAACACTGTGCGTGCTTGCGCGCACCCACCCTACTAGCCGGATAGAGGATTGTGTGACTTCTCGCTCCTCCCCCAAGGCACCATATCCATCCGCGGCAAACATTCTGGATGATGCAGAACACCCAGGCAGTCAAAGCAGCACAAAGGATGTTCAGAACTGCTGCAGAAAGTGGCAAGGACCAGCGGATGTGTTTGTGGGGATGGGAAGCACCCTTAGGGGGATTAAGGGCAATTCGTCTTTTATTGCAAAAACTTAAAAATGTAAACACTTGCCATATTTTTTGACCACACCTTATAGTGCCTTTGCCACAGCACCAAGGTGAGGAACAGAAAGCGAATGTTACTGCTGGCCCCGCCAGGAGCCTCCTACAGCTTGCCCATGGCCTCATCACAACGAAGGACAGGGACAGCTGACAAAATACATTGGTCCTAGGAAGAAAGTTCCGCAGGATGAGGCAAACCATAGGCTGCCTTCACCTGACTTGTCACAAGGGTGTCAGGATGAGGCCTTCCAGGATTTGGGGTGGGGAGGATTCCCTCCAGCTCTGCTGACTGGATTCCAGGAGTCTGAAGCCAGAACCCCCTTACTCTGAGGAAGATGCTTCAGGCCACAGTGGGTTAGCACCTCTATGGCACTACCTGCTTGATACCCGCAGTGCCCATTTGCTACCCAGAAACCTGATAGGCAGGAAGAGGTAAAACACCAAAACCCAAAACCAAAAAGCAAAGCAAAGCAAACCAGCACGACTCATTCAGTTCTGATAAGAGTGAAATATCCTGACTGGAGGAATACTGGTTGGCAGACAGGCAAATGTACCATAGACAGGCTTGTGAATTACCTGAAAAATCTTGAGGAGAGTTATGATACCTACGGCTTTGGAATTTCCTTTGAAGGGCCTCCAACAAGGTTGTGGATTGGCCCATATCTCCTGAATATACTGGTGGCTCTGTGTTTCTGCCTGGCTATGCCACTTTAATGGGTTACCGAGGGGTAGTACTCTCAAGGGTGGGAAGATGAAATGGTGTTAACTCTGGACAGTCAAAGCCCCGCCCCCTGGCGGGGGATGGTGCCTCTGAGTAAGTTACTGAGGTGCCTCTCACAGTCTCAGCTCTACGCCCTCATTCTCCCCTGTTACTCTTACTTGAAGTTCCCACCAGCACTTACGCAGCTGACACACACCAATGTAACTGTAAGGAGGGTAAAAACATGAAGAGACGTCCACAGTGGATGGCAAGCGGCCACCCCCAGCCCACTGCCTGCCTTTCCCCCCATCACCTTGGCCTAGGAGTCAATAAAGCCCTAACTGCTGGCAGTGCAGGCGGCTGCAGAGAGCCTGCTGCAGCCAGGCTGAGCCCAAGCCTATATGCTGATTGCCAAAACATGTTGAGTATTATCTTTGGCTTGCACGCCTCTGGGCTTATGCCTGTGCTGAGCCCTCTGCTCAGAAACGCCCAGCCCTGCTGCCTCCAACTGGCTTGATCTGGACTCAGATCTCTGATTCAAACGTTCCCCTCTCCATGAAGCCATTTCTGACTGGAATCGCCCCCTCAGTAACAACCACTCCTGGGACGGGGCCAGAACTGAAGGGAGGGGAGCGAAAGGAGGTAAAAATACTTAGAATGTGTTCTATATATGCACCAAATGCCTGTGATGAATGTCACCATTGTATACTGTAAATACATACTAATAAGACGAAAAATTACATCACTGACCCCACCAAAACCATTGCTTCTACCAGGTCTAGGCCTTTTCTTTGTACCCTCTTGGCATATCACCTCTATTTTGTTTGCCTTTCCCCACATCTGCACAAATTCCAGCAGATCTACTTTCCTTGGCTCTGAGATTTTTGAGGAAAAAGCTGGAGTGGGCCTCCTGGCAATTACTTGTAATGCTAGGTATTCAAGGTTGAGGCAGGAGGATCTGGAGTTTACGAGTTTCAGGCCAGGTTGGGCAACTTAGCAAGATTCTGTCTCTAAATAAAAATTAAAAGGCTGGGACAACTTCCACAGTCAAGTATTCTTGGGTTCAAACCCCAGTATGGAAAAAGAGAAAGGAGGTGGGGGAGGGAGGGAGAGAGAGAGAGAGAGAGAGACTGCAACGTTGTCAGTTAAGCTTAACTGTCACCCTGACTGGCTTAAAAGACTCCTAATGAGGTGACTAGATCCTGGGCTCTGTAAGGATCCAGGCCTGGCAAGAGGCGTGCCCCTGCCTCTAGAGGACTCCTCCCCCTCCTTGGCTCCTCCCTTCTCTGAGCTTCCGGGCTGCCCTGAGATGAGCATTGTCAATCTTCCTAGGCCTCCCTCCCCCTCATCCCATTATGATGCTTTTCTGCCTTAGAGCCAGCAGACCATGGCCCTCCAGAGCCAGGAACCAAATTAAAATTTTCTTCTTTTGACCCGCAGGTGTCAGGCAATCTGTATAGGTACCAGGAAAGCTGACTGCACAGAGGGTAAAAGGGTAGCTGTCTCGCTGCTTTGCCGTCATCCCTTGGACCCCAACATAGCCCTACAGGAAGACACATGTGGGGCCTTGGGAGACCCAGCGTCCCAGCTCCTAGAGTATGGCTCTGGGGGGGTGTGGTAAGCATACTCCAGGGTGAGTGTGCAAGACCAGGAAGGTAGTGCTGACGTCCACCTGCAAGCCAAGGCACCTGGCCATTCTAGCGCCTGACTACCTAGCTACGCTTAGGTACCACGATGAACTCATGCACAATATAGGGAATCCAAGGTCAAGAGTGGTGGCAGCACGTGGGCACCCCACACAGGCATGCAAGCACATCCCTAGGGTTCAGCGGGAGTGAAAGCCTCAGGGTTACCGTAAAAGCTGAGACGGGACAGCGTCTCAGTGTGCACACCTGTGTTCAAGGTGGAAGCGCGATCAGTAGCGAGCGAGCTGGTGAGGCATCTCTCTCCTCTCTCCTCCCTCCTCCCTGTGGCCTGACAAAGCCTGTCTGGGCTTACAGCCATTTGGAAAGACCCCGTCACTTCCACTGGCCTCCCTTCCGGGGTGGGAGCGGGAAGCCGTTGATCACCGTCAGATGTGCGGTACATGGTAGGGCCGGCTTGCTTCCTTGCTGCTCCTGCAGCTTGGACTGCAGATCTTGAAAAGATGCAGAACACGCACATTGCAAATAACCATTCATTATCTTGCCTCGGCAGGCCACGGGAGAGGCCCCGCCCCACTGGGGGCAGTCCCCACACAGACTCGGCTGCCGCTCCCACTGGAATGGGGGAATGCCAGGACTTTGCGGGCGCCCAATCCCTGCCCCAGCCAATCCTTAGCTCAGATAATCTGTTGAGGTTTGTGGTTAAAATTCTCTGAAATGATAAGCAAGCCCTGCAAAGTCGGACTTTCCAACTGCCTTCAATAATCAGGCTGCCGCTGCCAAGGTGGCCCATAATTATTAAATTATGAACATACAAGTTGCTGGGAGGAAATGAATACCAGCTTTCACTAGGGAAAGGCCTGCTTTCTTGTGAAGTAATTATGAAATTAAAATGTGATATTTCTCTGGAGAGTCTAGGAAGCTTCCCACAGTGGCTGGTGGCCCAACAGTAAAGTCAGGACTTGTACTGGGGCAGGACTGAAATCCTGCTGCACCCCCAAAACACCAGTCAGAAATATGAGCAGATAAATTTCTAAAGATTAGGTGAAGCCTGATTAAAAGCAAAAAGAAGTGCAGAGTTTGGATTTTTCAATTACTCTTTAAAACTCAAGAGTCAAGCTGTTAGAAAATGTAGGCTTTCTAGCTAAGACTATTAATCCCAAGCCAATTAGACTCACTGGCATGGCCGATATAAATTCTGGCCCCAAAGAGGGACACTGGCCCTCTAAAAACTGCCTGGGGACCAGAGGAAAAGCTAATGAGTGTTAGTGGGGACTGCTTTATGAGATGGTCTTGGAAGATAAAGCCTAGGGTTCCTGTAGCAGGGCTTCTGTGCTTGATGCAATAAATCAATTTATATTAAATGCAGGTGCAATTCTGGAGCTGGCTTCATGGAGCTTTCTGTGGAGGCTCTCAGCCTGCTGACCCACTTGTACCTGTCACCCTGCCGGAATGTGCTGTCAGAGGACACTGAAGACAGCAACACAGAGCAAGACAGAAGCTCTACGGATATTTTTTAAAACTTGACCTGGCAGCTCCAAACCATGCTTAGGGCTGCTGCCGGGGAGTTCCTCTCTCCAGAGAATTTCTGGCTTGTGGATAAGAAGCCAGGGGTGCTGGGGTTGCGCCGGCCCCTCTGAGCTGGGCTCAGGGCGACTACGGGTCACCTAGGCAGAATGCGAAGGCATGGAAGAGTGGCTGCTTCTTCATCACCTTCTTAGGGTCCATAAGACTTCCGAGAAGTCTAAGGAAAAGCAAGAGGAACAGAGGTGGCAACAGCTGGTACGAGTCTGGGAGGCAGAGGGGCCAAGTGCTGAGCGGCTGCACTAGGCGGACCAATGGGCTTGCTTCAGGGTGGCAGCAGACTGCAGCTTCTCTACTGTCCAGCGAGGGACAACTGGAGACAAGGCCCATCAGTCCTGGACACAATGACTGATGGCCTAAAGATCTGAAGGTGGGGTGGTGTCCACCCCCAGCTGACTTGCAGGTTATAAAGGGGGCCAGAAGTCACGCAGTATGGGCTACGCTGCCCCCCCCCCAAGCTTGTCCTTTCCCACACCATGTGCTGCTGAGATACACAGGCACACCCACACCCTGGGCCAGGTGCCAGGCCTCCACTGGACCCTCACCACTGTCCCAGCTCTCTAGCCAAGCTTTCTGTGATCACAGAAACGTCCCTATCCACACCATCCCATTCAGTAGCTGCAAACCGCTGGTGGTTGTGTGCGATTGGGACATGACTAGTGAGATTTAGGGAATGAAATCTTCATTTTCTTTGATTTTAATTGAAATTTAAATGGCCACAAGTGGCCAGTAGCTGCTGCGCTTACAAGCATCAACATGGAAGAAGTTTCCATTGCTTGCGTCAACGCAGGAGAGTGGTGAGAACAGAAAATGGCGGCGGCCCGCACGCTTCTCAGTGGAGAGCCCCCACTGAGGGGTTCAGAGGGACACAGAGGAGGCGAAAATGATCCTGACACATCATTAACTTAGCATCATAAAAAGTTAACGGCTTCAAGAGACAGAAGTAAAAGTTTACCATCTCTGGAATCTTCCTAGAGAAATCTCTTTTTTTCAGAAGCTCTAAAAAAAGCAGAACAAAACCTGCTCCTGGCCAGATGCAGAGGTCGGCAGCAATGGTCCCAGGAGCATTTTACAAACAAGAGAGGTGGGCAGGGAAGGTACCAAGAGGCGCTGTGCCAGAGCAGGGCTCTTTCCTAAGGAGGCCAGGCGAGCCCAGTCACCAGGCCAGCCTGGCTCTTGAAACAGGCCCAGCGCAGAGGTTAGAGAGGCTCTGCCGAATAGAAGAATTCTGGTGCACTCTGCTCCTAACCAGAACCATCTGGATGCAATCTCGCATTCACATGATGGATTTTTCTTCTTTGGCCTTTGCTTTCTCCACAAATCCCATCAGCGCAGGAACAGCTGCCGGAGATTCTGGCCTGAGGCCAGGGGTGAAATCACAGCCCCCTCCCATACCAGTGTCACCCGGGGCTCCTGCCTGGCTCATCGCCCCATGTGGCTGAACACGGGGCGCGAAGAACACGGAACCTACGTAAGAGAGCAGAACTGCCAGCAGTCACAGGAGCAGGGCCTCAGCGCCACAAAGCCAGCTGTGAGAAATTGTTTCAAGTCAGTAACATAGATGCTTGCCAGCAAATTACAGCCTAAGACAGCTCTGAGGGCGGCAGGTTGGGACACAGAGCTCTCAGGATGACATAATGCCAGCTACAGTGAGAATCTTGCAAGAGCAGCTCCACACAAAGGTCTGTGGAGGAGGGGCACTAGCTTGGGGACTCTGGCACCAGGACATGACACCAGACACAGAAGGTGAGAGCTGGGTGGGTGACCACATCAGGGACCCCGCTTGGCGCTGGGCACAGACAAAGGCTTTGTAAATCAAGCCACTGAGCCAACTATCCAAGGAGAAGGGATAGCGGAGGTGGGGGAGGCTGGGGAAGAGACCAATTTCATTATGATGGGCCTGGTGACAATAACCTTTTGTCCTCTAAACAATCTGGGCCTGCCAAGCTGCTCCACAGTCTCTGAGAAAGCATTAGGGCAGGAGAGAAAGAATCCTGTCAGGAGGCAACAGACTCATCCTTAATTATGAGAGGAGGCTTCCCAGAGCTGACATCCTCTCCCACACCTCCTCCCTGCCGTAGCACACCACGGCATGCTGGCATGATGCGCCTCTAATGAGCGCAGTCAGTTTTCCTAAGCACAGGAAGCTTGGTTCTTTGGGGGATCTTCTCCTACCATCCCCTGGCCTCAAACAGGCAAAGCCTGATGGCAGGGGTGAGACATGGCAGACTAATTAACAGTCTACTGGGTCACACTAGGAGCCGGAAAGCCTCATTGTTCCTACCAGGCTCCATTCCGCCCTCCTGCTCCCTACAGGAGTATCAAGGAGGTATCGCTCCTGGCGGGTAGAAGTCTCTTGCTTAAATTTGTAGCAGTACCCAAAATGGAGCCATGATGCCTTCCCTTGCCCTGAAGAAAGTGCAACTGGCGCACCACAGCAGAAAGAGCCCTGAACTAAGAGTCAAAAACCTGGCTTCTAGTCCTTATTTTCACTCTCAGGCCTCTATCTGCTCCCTTGCAAAGTGGGAAGCAGCGCTCCAGAGGTTGCAGTGCAGCGCGGCATCCAGGGACACACACTCCGCAGTTCTGCTGCTTGGTTCGCTTCTTATTGGTTATAAAGCCTTGAGCAGTTTTGCCTCTGAGCTTCCGGTTCCTCATCTGTAAAAGTACCTCCTTCACGGGGCTTTTCTAAGAGTTAAACATGAGGAATTAGGAAAAGCTTCCCCTGTAGGGCTGGCCCAGCGCTCTTCCAATAACTGTCAGCCAGCTCCATTACAATCATGATTAATGGGGGTGGGGTAAAAAATATCTCCCCGGCTAGGAATTTATTTCAAGGATCAAACAGCTTAGAAGTAGGTGGACCCTTTGTTGGACAGGTTTCCAAGAAGTGGGTCGACAGCCCAAGGCAACTGTGAAGGCAAGAAACAGGAAGGAGGAGTTGACTGGGTAAGGGCTTATTTGCCTCCTTGAGCGAGATGCTTTCCAAATGTTCACCGTCTACCTGCGACTGACTCCAGGATGGGGCAGTAATTCAAGGCTTTTATGAGAAAAATACTACAGATCTTCACTTCCCCTTCTCCATAAAATTCATTTTTCAGACCTTCTCTTCTCTAGACAATGAAGAAAGGCAGCTGACCCCATCTCTTTAAGTTCTAAAAAATACCTCTTCGGTCTGGGGCCTTCTGTTGGGCAGGCAAAAGTATTTACAAGGGAGAAAGTCATTAAAGTCAGGGTGAGAGTTTACATAGGCCCTGGTCTAAACTGCTTTTAAACTTACCAAGGTCTTCTAACAAAGACAGAGTGGGCTTTTCCTTCTCTAGAAGTTTCGTTTTCAAATCAAAATAAGGTTAGGTAGGAAATGTACCGAGGTGCACATAAATCTCAGCCAGTAGCCAACCCTGTGAGCCAACAGCCATGTTGGGAATTACACTGAAAACAAATCAAATCGTGTTTGACTGAAGCCATTCTCAGTCTCAGTTCCTCAATTATTTAGTGCCTTCTGCGAAGTTCCATATAATTAACAACAGTCTGTTTATGGTCTGCTTATGTGCTCATGGGGGAGGGGAGGGAGGGAGACAGAAAGAGAAGGGGGTAGGGGAGGGAGGGACAGAGACAGAGACAGAGAGAGACAGAGAGAGACTGTGAGATGGAGGCAGGGTGGGGAGGAAGAGAAAGCACATAAAAGTTGGATGTGATTCAGTCTTTGAACTTACCTACATTTAAAAAATCATAAAACTAGGGTGATTTTTAGCATTTGCTAAAGAGCATTTACATGGAGAGAGAGAAAAGGCACAAAAAAAGTGGAGCTGGAAGAGACTGAAAAAAGGAACAGAAAACCATCGTCTCATGGCACAGCTTGAGCGGAATGGTGACAGCCCTTCAAGGGACGCTGCCTGTCACCTCCTCAGCCGTGCTCTCTGATGCCCGGTGGCAGTGCATTGTTCTTTCCTTCCCAGATGAACTGACACCAAGAACCTGCAGCGGGGACAGTCTTCCCGTGACAACACCTTGTGCAGTTTGTGCCCACTGCTTACACCCCACTGGCTCCTGCGCACAGAACGAACAATCTTCCCTTAGCCCCGCACGTCTGCGACACAAGCTAATCACCGCTGCTCTCCTGCAGGCTGTCCGCCACACTGCCCACCCCCTTCTGGCCACTGCGCCCTCTGCTTACAGCTCATACATAACCTTGGTCTGTGTCCTGCACGTGAGGCGCAGGACCGGCCATCGGTGCTCCCTCGAGGACTTTAAAGAACAAATGAGGAGCCTGTTTAAAATAGGCCACTGGAGTCATCGATGACTTGTTTCTTGTATTTATTCCTTGGCCTGCATCATTTCGTCTCGTTCATTTTCTCTTCTTTTCCTGTTTTCTGGTTCCCTCCCTCCATTTAGCCCTGAGACCTCTCCTACATGCTTTGGTTAGCTTTTCCCTGGATACATGAATTCGCTTTCTGGAGTATCCTTCAACCTTAAGACAGCTTTCCAGAAACACTGCTTCCATTTAATTCTCCTTTTCAGGAATATAAAAGAGCAACCCACGCCTCCCACAGTAAATCTAAACTTCTCTGCCTGGCTTCCCAGATGCCCTGTTCATGTTCCCTCAGAGCAAGCTCAGTGGGCTTCCCACGGTCTCTCCTCTTACACGTAGCCATTTTCCTTGCTGGCTTTTCAGGTCTGCTTGCTCTCTCTCTCCCTCTTCCTTCCTCCCACCCTCCCTGCCTCTCTCCCTCCCTCTCCCTCTCTCCCTGTGTTTCTCTCTTGAATTTCCAACCGGCGAATTTAAGCTTGGTGTTGAGGCCCACTGTTTTGGCCCCAGGTATTTGAGAGGCTGATGAGAAGATTGCTTACTCTAGCATATAAGCTTAAGACCAGCCTGAGCCATGTAGCAGGGATTCCATCACCCACCCCCCCAAACAACTGATATTCTTCAGCATTTTTCCACTTTTCCAAGTGCTGCAACACTCAGACCAAACCCTGACTCTATGCTTTTGTGCTATACTGGCTTTTACTGTCTTTCTTCAAGAACTGATTTTGCTAGCTACATGCAACTGGCTTTAAAAGAAAATCCAGCCGGGGTTAGAATAATTACTCTAGGGCTTGAAAACTGAGGTGCAAATGGGGGGGGGACACCTTTTCTCATAAATCCATTCATGTTCCAGGGCTGGGGTAAATACCAGACTCTGTGCTCACATAGACTGCTAGGACTAGGCAAGGGCTCTTCTATTGCGGGACAGTAGCCACAGACCAAAGGCAAACAAACAGATATAGCTGTATTTAAAAATCAATTATTTATAAGAACAGATGGTGGGAGGAATCTGGCTCTCTGGCCCTTGCTGGCTGGCCACATGCTGGAGGAAAAAGCTTGGGGCTGGGTGAGGATTTGCTTTTTCAGTGGGCAAAAGCCAACCATGAGTCTCCTAGATTAGCATCTTATCCTCTCGGGGTCGCTCTCCTTCTTCAGGACGATGCGTACCCTAGAAGCAGTCCCTGCCCACAGGTCATCACCATGGGGATCTGGGCTGTGACCATCTGTTCTTCCTATTTTGGTCAAAGAAGAGGAGATAATGGAAGCTCCTTCTGCACCTTTGCTGGGGGACACGGTGAGGAAGGAGTGAGTCGTCGCACGCTTCCACTGTCCTCCGGAGGAGTGCTCCTCAGGTCTCAGCGCAGATGAGTGCGCTCTTCATCCGCACTTATGCGTGCAGGGCATTATTCTGTCATTTAATTCTCATGTTATCCCTTGTCATGTGTTACTCAGACAGAAGAAATGCTCGGGTTCTTAGCAAGTGCTTTGCTGCAGAAATGGTCTTGGTCCTTAGGTGATTTTCAGAGTTACATATACCAGGTCTGCATGTAATAACATACAGTTTGCCTTTTTTTTTTTTTTTTTGTGGGACTGGGGTTCAAACTCACGACCTTGCACTTGCCCAGCAGGCACTTGTGCCTCGGAGCCATCTCCCCAGCTCCCCAGTTTGCCTTTTTTTAAAAAATTTGTTTATTCATTCAATACGGGTCTTGCTATGCAGCCCAGACTCATAGTGATCCTCCTGTGTCAGCCTCCACAGTGCTGGGATTACAGGCGTGTACCACTACGCCTGGTTTCAGTGGCTGGCAGGGTGTGTGTGGGGCTCTGGAGCCAGCACAGCATGTGGTACCGGGGATTGAACCCAGGTCCTTCCACTTGCCAGGCAGATGCGTAGACCATCAAGCTATGTCCCCATCCCTGTTTGCTTCTATATCACAGGTTTCTTATTTGTGGATGCAATCAATTATGGATAGAAAATATATATTGAAAAAGTGTCTGTAATGAACATACCTCTCTTTTTCCTTGATATCATTCCCTAAATGACATAGTATGACAACTATTTACATTAATGTTTACAAAATACGGGTTATTTTGAGTAATTTAAAGTACACGATGAGCTTGTGCATAGGATATATACAAATACTGTGTCATTTTATGTGATAGGCTTGACTGAGCATCGCTTGTTTTAGACCCTGGAACTAATCTCTTACGGATTCTAAATGATGCCTGTGAGAACGAACAACTCATGCCCTTCAGTCTTGATAATGACACTTCAAAGGGTATATCTTTATTTTTCCCATTTTATTCATAGAAAAATGGGCTCTAGAGGTCACATAGTTCAATCCTACTTTCTTCATTTCTAAAAGTCAAACTCAAGATTTAAACCCAGGATAGTTTGGCTTGATAAATCCTTGGCAAAGTCCTTTCTAACCCTTTACCTCTTTGCTAATTAACCCTGGCCTAAGCGCACAAGGCTCAGTAAGTTTTTAAAGGCCCCAATGACCACTCTACGCTCAGCGAGGAGGTCAGTCAGAGTTCTGGGGCCCGTGTTCAGGACGCGGGCCTCAGAGAAGCACAGAGAGACTTGAGAACCGGCCTTGAGTGAAAACAGCAGAAGCAGGCCCAGGCCGTAGCCCCTGCCGTGAGGGCGCTCTGCCTTCTGACCCCAACAGCGGGAAGCGTCCCCACGCATGCACGCACACACGCACGCACAGTAGCGAGGAGGCGGGCTCTTACCAGCCTGTCATGTTGAAGTCCCTGTACAGCATCTTCTTTCCAAGCTCCTTCCTCTGTACTCTCCTTGGAAACTCCAAATGTGTGAATTCATTTCCTAGCAAGTGAGGCTGCATGAATGCCTGATAGGAAAGAGAAGAAAACAAGACTCACAGGTGTTCTGCAAAATGAAGCAAGAAAATCGTCTCATATTTTAGAAATAAAAAGCAGGGATTGCAAAATGTAAACATCAGCCGACATGCAAAGATCATACACTTAATTAATACTAAGGAATGCTGCTTTTTATTGGATATGAAGAACTATTTGCAATCAAAGACACTTAGAGCTAGAGGCATAAAGAAAAGAGCGACTGAGCTTCTCCAGGGTTCGCTTTTGAATTCACATCTAGTACGGCGCCACTCTGGCGAGCTGAGAGGGCGTGAGGCAGAAGGTGGGCAGGCGGGCCTTGCCTTTGCCCTCTCCTCCTCGCGCACCCCGCCACTAGCCTGGCCTTGCGTGCACCGTAAGCACAGGGGCCTGAGGCCGCAGGGCGGGGCTGCTGCGCAGCCGGGCACCTTCTGCTGGCTGCCCTCCAGTCCGCTCTGCCGTCATTTGCCCCCATCACTGGAAGCCTATTCCGGAGCAGATGGCTTTTTCCCTCCCCACAGATCTCCGTTCACACTACAAAAGTCTTGAGCAAGCTGCCTCTTAGGGGATTGCTTTGGAACAACAAACAGTCTCATTGTTACACGCAGGGTTCACATGGAGCTGTCCAAGAGATGCCAAGCACATGTGTTCACTGCCTCTCTGAGGCTGCACAGTCTGCGGACCTGCCCCCAAATGGCGCACCTCCAACCCGGGGCTGCGCATCCGCGGAGTGGAGGAATGGGCCAGCCTTCCTTTCTGGCAGGGCAAAGAGTAGGCAGAGTCCATCACAGCCTGGCACCACAGGAAGGCGAAGGCTCCCTGTGACAGGACAGATGGCCTCAGCCTCGGTTTATTACCCCTGCTTGAAAACAGTTTTCCAAAGTGCTTGGGATCAAAGTGTTCGGGATTTTTTTTTTTTTTTTTAGTATCTCCATATCTATAATGAGTTATCTGGGAGATGGGAACTAAGCTTAAATATAAAACTCACTTATACTTTATAAACATCTAATACACACAGCCTGAAGGTATCTGGATACATTATCATCGTGCCTATGACTTAGCTATCATCATGACGTGAGGGCTGGTGTGAAGTTTTTCAGTTCTGGCTATGTTACAGCTCAAAGAGAATCTGGGGCATTTCAGAAGACTCTGGATTTTTGTATTAGGGATACTCAATCTATAACAGTCATCTTCCACAGTGCTTTTCCCATGACCCGACTTTAGCACGTCTCTAACTGGTGCTCTTGGTAGTCTGAAGATAGAGGGTAGTTATCTGAAGCGAAGCTCATCAAGAAGTGAGCTGAATTGTTTCGCGGGGGGCATATTTGGCCAGAGACTGTAATGTGAAGGCAGCATGGCCTTCAGGGCAGGGCGGGATGAGACAGCCTGGTGGGAATTCTGGATCTCTTTTTTGGGGGAAGGGTGGGTCTGGGACTCTGAGGGTGTTAGCCTTGGACTGCCGTGGAATATGAAGGCAGCTTAAATACTGGTCTTTATAGACGCTCTCTGTGGAAGGAAGGAAGGAAAGAAGGAAGGAAGGGAGGGAGGGAACAGAAGTCACCCATCCAAATGCTGACCAAGGCTGACCCTGCTTAGCTTCTGAGGTCAGACAAGATGCAGGGAATTCAGGGCAGCATGGGTGTAGCACAGAAACACGATGGGAAATGTAATCATTATGTACTGCAAGCATATACTGATAAAAATAAATTCAAAAAATGAAAACAAAAAGGATAGCTCAGTGGTGAGGCCTTTGCTTGAGACAGACTTCAGCCTGTGCCCAAGTTTTTCATTTATAGACCGTGTGACTTTGGTAGGTCATTTAATTTCTTGGGTCTCAGTTTCCTTATTTGTAAAATAAGATTAGCTATATATCTCATATACTGTTTTTGTAATTACATGCCTCTAGCGCACTGATCATGGTTATCTTTGCTCATAAAATAACTATTATACCCATTTAATGATTATTGGATCCTATTACATCCTGAGTACGATGCTCAGAGCCACTTGGGCTTTCATTTCACCCTTCAACAGATTTATGGACAGGAATAGTTACTTAATTTGTTGGGCTCAGTGCAAAGAGAAAGTGTGCAGGCTCTAGTGAAAATTAAAAATTTCAAGACAAGGACAGTGGTGCATTAATCTAAGCAGAAGGTCCCATGTAACTGTGTAAGCTACACACCCATGAGGCTGGCCGTGGCAAAAGGGTACACAGTACTTTGGCCCTGTTTTATTTTGGTTCATCAGGAAAAACTAAGGAACAGAAGTTTAAGTACTGTGGGCAATGTACAGCACAACCTGTGTCATATGTGTGTGTGTGTGTGTGTGTGTGTGTGTTTTCTCACTACTGGGGATTGAACTCAGGACCCTGCGCTTGCCAGGCAAGCACTTATTCCACTTAGCTATCTCCCTAGCCCCTATTCTTTATCATCTATTACAACACTGACTTTGTCAGCATGGTGTTTTGGTCTCGACCTGGCAACTGGACCACTTGCTGACTTAGGATGCTTCGCATGGGTGCTTTATATGGGTTCCTCACGTGAGGTCCTTTATACATTGCTTACCTTCTTCACCCAACAGTGCCACAAAGCCCATGTCTTAGACTGAACTTATAAGGAAGGAAGGTAAATCTCAGAAAGGTTAAAACCCCTAGCCCAGCACCAGGACTAGGGGGTCTAAGAGCCTGAGCATAGCATTTCACTCAAAAACCCCATCCTATCCTGTTAGCCTTTCAACCCCCACATACATTCTTGCAAAAAAAAAAAAAGTAAGAGCCACAAAAGGCCTGTGATTTTTTTCCTCTTAGACCCTAGAATCTGAATTGACACACCCAGTTAAACATAAATTAATACACAAATCTGCACACAGCTTGGCTATAAGGATGTTTCTGACATTATCTGTAATAAAAACTAAAGGAAATCACCTAATAATTACACGAGTAAATCCACATAGCGTAAATTCATACACAGGAACCACATACAATCATTTAGAATGTGCTGTAGGGAATATGCAACAACACACAGGACTGACTGAATTATAGAAATCAGGTATGCATATGCCCGAGTGCACAAGGCTATCTGCATCATACACATAGACCCATATATGACATATGTAAGTACGTGTAACTATGTGCTATGGTCTGAAGGTATCTCCCCAAGTGCATGTGTTGGAAATAATTCCCAATGCAGCCTTTTGGGAGGTGCCGAGGTCGTGAGGGTGCTGCACTCATAACCAATTAATTACGGTCCCAGTTCTGGGACTGGATTTATTGTCACTTTTCCTTCTGCCTTCTACCATGTGAAAACAGAATGAGAAGACCCACACCAAGGAGCGGTGCCTTGACTTTGGATGTCCTAGACTCCAGAACCAGGAAGAAAAACAACATGTCTTTGTCAGTGATTTACCCAGCCTATGGCATTACGTTATAGTGGTGCAAAATGGACATTGTAGATACGACACACACAGGTGTGTTATTTCCAAACAGTGCAGGACCCAGAGGACATTCCTGAGCATATTCCTTCACAAACCTTGTGACTAAGAGTATGATAAAGTTTAGGACATGTTAAACCCAACTGACAGTGCCATCTGAGGAGGCAGCAGACACAGGCTGCCCCAGCTTGGCAGGGCCCCTGGACCCAGGTGTTAAAGGTGTGCTCATCAGCCTAGGGAACTCCTGGGAGGGGCTGGAGCCTTGGGAGTCGGGGGCTGGGGGAAGCAGTGAGGTCGCTGGGGTTGTGAGCGCCATGAAGGGGACATGGGGAGCCCTGCCCCTTGCCTGAGCTCCTTTGCTTCCTGGCTGTTGTGAGGTAAAGCACAGGTCATGTGCTTCGGCCATGTGTGGCCTTAGTGGTGGCCCAAAAGCAACGGGCCAACCTCCATGGACCAGAAGCTCTGAAATCACACACCACAGTGACCTTCCCTGCTGTTAACTGGATTGATCCATAGTGTTTACTTGGAACTGACAGGAACCTAGACCACGGCAACCATAAAGAAATCTCACCCCTTCTCTCCACAAGTAGGCCATAAAACTAGGCTGACCTTCTGAAAATAGATCAGAAATTCCTAATTCCAAGAGGTTCTGCCGGCAAGGTAGCTCAGTGGTCTAAAGCGCCTGCTTAGCCGAAGAGGTTCTACTCTATACGCAGCAGAAAGGCACAGCCTATGGGGATGGCAAGAAGGTTTAGAACAATACATCTGTGCTACCCATCTGCTCAAGTTTACTACAGTAGATCACACCTAAACACGTCCAGCCTATGGGATCTTCCACAAAATACCGTCATTCTTGTGGGTATGGCTCTTTCTTTGTGAAGAATCCCATGTTATGTACAACTTACATTAAATACATGTTATGTTTTTCTCGTCTGCTTTTTTTTTGCGGGGAGGGTGCCTTTCTTTTATTTTAAAATTTTAAAAAACATTTTAAAACTTTGAAGAATATAAAATAGTAAAAAAAATTAGAAATGATACAAAATTTCATTAAGCAAAGCAAGAGGAATTTGACAACAGTTGTCATATTGCATAGTGTTATCTTCAAATTGATTTCAAATTGATTGTTTAGGTACCAGATATAAACCTGTAAAATTAGAGGAAAGAAAAGTTTTAAGAAATTAAAAAGAGGAAAAAATAAATAAAAAAGCATTAACTGCTCCTTTCAGTAGACCAGCAGAAATCATCACAACAGTTATCCAAATTATCCTGCATATACATATATATAGATACATATATGTATCTATATCTATATCTATATATCTTTTCCCTTTTTTTTTTGTGGGACTGGGGTTTGAACTCATGACCTTGCACTTGCCAGGCAGACACTTGTGCCATGGAGCTATCTCCCCAGCCCATCCCCTTCTTTTATCTTTTCCTCATCCCAGTTTTTGCTTCTCATTCAACAAATTCCTTCCCTTTCACACCATCTATTGTACCTTGCAGGTCTTATTTACTCTTTCAGATTCTTACACTAGAGAGACAATATGATGTTTGCACATGTGGGTCTGATTTATTTCACTTACTGATATGATCTCTAATGCATCCATTTATTTACAAAAGCTGCAAATTTTATTTTTCTTTCTTTTTTTTATAGCTCAGTGATGGGGTTATTGGCCAGTTCTCCTACAAGGGCAAATATGCAGAGTTCCAGGCACTTTGTCTCCAAAAAGAAGGACAAGTGGGGCTCTGGGTGTTGCTTTAACCAAGTACCTTTTTACCCTTTTCTGTTGCTACACATTTGCCTAGGCAGTTGTGTCAAAACACCTGTTTCAAAAAAGCTGTGCTGAGGTAAATACTATACCTGTTTTGATATCTCTGGGGCTGGCTCAGCTCTTCCTCTAAGCATGTACAGGTTCAAAGGAGACTTACACCTTGGGTCACCTGTTCCCTCACCTACGAATCCTTTCACAGTCTCAAGACACTGCTAGCTCTCTCTTAGCTAGTAAGTAGGTACTTTATTTCACTCAACCTATGATGCCATTTATAAGCTGCTCTATTAGCTCATTACACATAAACAATAAAAGAAAAGCTTTCAAATAAATTGAACATAATACTACTTTCTTAACCACTGTAAAAGTTTCATTCTGTTTTGGAAGAGTGCCTTTAGACTTTAGGTAAATTTGAATTAGCTATCACTTTTGTATGTTCTTAGCAAATGATATATAAGTACAGATGCTCCATGACTTATGATAGGGTTATGGGTCGGATAAACTCCATTGTGAGGCATAAATGCAATTAATATTCCCAGCCTGATGAACACCAAAGCTTAGCTACACGGGGCACTGTGGAGGGTCCCTTCCTTTTCCTTGTGATGTCCTGGCTGGCTCTGAGCTATGGCTTTCTGTTGCTGTCTAGCATTGAGTTTTGTGCTGCATATCACTGGCCCAGAAAAAGACTGCAATTCCAAATCCGAACTTTGCTGTTCACTGCACTTACACTACCTTTGCACTATCATGAAGTAAAAACATGAGTCCAAGGTAGTCTGCATGTTGGCTATGGTTTTGCAAAATGCTTAGAACCCAACGACGCTCATCCCTCCTCAGCTCTGAGTCGCGATTTCCTGATTCTTCAGTGCCCCATGTCTTATGACAGCTTGGGCGATACAGCACTTCTTAGATAGTCCGTGACAACTGCGTGCCTCAAAGCCAGGGGTGCGGAAGTCCTTAAGCCAGGCTGGCAACGATCTGGAGCCCGATCACTTCTGCTTCCCACTGTGGGAATGTGGTTCAACAAGTCGGATGTGCAACTTGCAGCTCTTCTCTACACGGAGGTTTGATTTCAAACATGCTTAATAGATGTTTTCATTGCATCCCCTGACTTTTTTCCAAGCTGCTGGACATGCATCTTACAAGTTGGTATGACAAGGTACAGACATTTTATCCTAAAATATAGCACATTAGCACTGGAGGAAACAGCAGAAAAAAGCGAGTCTCCATTGCCTTCTCCTTACCCTTCTCTTCTCAGCGAATCTCACGGCCCGCACTCTAGAGGCACTCTCTATATACAGAGTGAAGGAGCATCCTAAATTCTGAAGACCTCACAACACGAGAGAAGCTCGCTAGGTCCCCCAGTTAATTAGATTGTAGTCCCATTGTCCAATCAATTTCTACACATTTTTAAATCAACTCTAGGCAAAAAAGTAGACAAGTTTACATATATCTCTAGCTCATCATTTACCTATAAAATCTCAGGTGTCACCTACATTTTGTGCTACAGAAATTTGTGTTTTTCTTTTGTTAACCTGTCTTTTGTTATAGGAACTTTGCTAAGAGCCTTACAATGGGCAAGGCAAAAAAACTCCTCTTTGTTCTGCCCTACAGGAACCAACTCACCTGGTGCTTTTGGAGGCCCGTGCTGTGCTAGCACCTGGCTGGCAACAATTAATTGTAAAATAGTCCAACTTGGAGGAAAAACATGTCCTTTTTTTTTTTTTTTTTTTTCTTTTTTGTGGTACCACGGATTGAACTCAGGACCTTGCACTTGCCAGGCAAGCACTTATTCTACTGAGCCATCTCCCTCACCCCCAAAATTTGTCTTAATTTTGAGGAAAAACTGATACTGATGCCCTGCCCTGCCCCCTCACCCCACTTTTTTCAATTGCTACAATTGTGGGCCAGATCCTGTCCTGTCCCAGTCTGGCCTAGGGTGGCGCTGTGAGTGGCCCCTGCGCACCTGGGGCCTACTTTCGCCACTCTCCTCGTTCAAGCCCCATTCACTTCCCGACTGCAGCCTTCTTCCTAGCACTCTGGTCACTCACTGCAGCTACACATGGCGAGCTCTCTGCAGTGACTGGTATTAGAGTAGCGCATCCTGAGAACCAAGCTGGCCAGGCATAGGGCTGCTGTAGAAACGACGATGGGCTACGATTCACAGAGGTGCGCGATGCGCAGACATCGCCTGCTGGCGTTTGGATAAGAGGCTTCTGTATGCTAGCGTATCTTTCTGTGCAAGTGTCATGAAAGGCTGCATATGAGGTCATGTGTACATGCTTCCCCACATACGGATCTCAGAGTCTGTAGGACATTATAAAAATGGTACCTAGACTCTCCTTTTAACTTCTAATCATGAATATTTCTACCTTTGAACATAGAGTTTTCTGAGGAGGGGGTTCAGGGGCTCACTGATGGTAGGCAAGTGTTCTGCCACTGAGCTACTAGCCCAGAATGCTTTCATGAAAAAATTTAAAAAATTATTAGTTTTTTGAGAACCTAGAAGTTAAAGTCACTGGGAGAGCCAACCAGGCAGGGGTCTGACCCCCACACAGGCGACAGGGAACCCCAAGAAGGCCTAACCGGCCACACTGGAGACACCGGTTAGCCAAAGCAGAGTAGCGTTCAAGAGTCGTGACCATTGAGAATTCCTTGTACCGGCCCTTCTTTGCTTCGGTGAACATTCTAGAGTCTCGAGCTCCCAACATGATTGCACTTCTAATTCACTGTAAGCGAAGAACTCCAAGTTGAAAGTCTGTAAAACGCGGGGGGATTTGTTAGGCTGCTTCAAGCAATGAAGCCTAATGCTTTCCTGGTTTTCCACGAACAAGGTTTTGTTTCACTGCCTGGACTTGGACATCTCATAAATATGTACACGTGACTACTGCCCAGCCCCAAGCAATGTTTCCAGGGATGCTGGCCCGCGAAGAACAGGCAGCAAATCCTGCGGGCTTAGGCACGCAGTATGAGCCCAAGTCTACCTGCGATATAAAAGTCCTGGACACTCTCCTGAAGTGTCCAGGCAATTAGTCTTCTGGCTATTTGTCAGAAACAGTGTATGTTTTCCTCTACATATTTGCATACATGCAAATATGAATTATTTGCATATACACATGTTAGAATCATCTTCCTAGTGCTATAAATCAGTAAAAATAAGCCATTAAATATATGTGAATATCAGGTACTCTTAATAAACTTATTATTTTTAAACTTTAGCTATACTCTAGTGCCTAGCATAGTACCCTACATAGTGAAACCTCTATTTTATTTTATTTATTTAGCTTTATATTTTAGGGAAGGGTGTGCAGGGTGTTCAGGGTCTCACTGCTAGATCGAACTCGTAGTGATCAGCCTATTTACAGCCTCCCAAGAGCTGGGATTATAGGCATGTGCCTGTGCGCCCAGTCTCAGTCGCCCTCTCAACAAGCCCTGGGGGTGGGGCTTGATCCACCCTTGGGCCCTGCGCCTATAAAAGCTCGAAGTATTGCTATATATTAGTGATTATTTAAGCTCATAAAAATAAAAGAGCTTTCATTCTTTCAAAAGAGTTAAAACTAAGGGTCATGGCTTAGGGAAAAAACCTTGGATACACGTACTCTGGTGTATTAGTTACATTTTGCTCGTTGCTGGGACAAATACCTGACACTCAAAATAAAGGAAGGAAAGGTTTATTTAGCTCACAGTTCGTAGAGGTTTCAGTCCATATTCAGCTAGCCCAAGGCTGAGTGGAGCAGGGTGGAGAGCATCCAGTTCATGGAGGCAGAACAGCAGCAAAATGGCAGCAGAGGCAGCCAGTCAATCAGGGCAGCAGAGCAGCAGCAACAGCTCGAGCTCCAGTCTGTCTCTCTGTCTCTCTTTATATTACATTCAGGCTCTCCACCTTAGCTCCCGCCCTAGGCTACACCCATAAGCCCAGAAGTACTTCCACCCATAATCCCATCAGTACTAAAACCTATAATCCCAGGGATCATGGATCAAGTCTCAAAACTCTAGAAGTCCCCGCCCAATGACTCCATGAGGCTTTGGGGGGACAACTAGACATAAACCATAACATCTGGCTTTAGTCAACCTGTTATAATTTGACAGAAACCTTCCCATAGCACCATGTCCACATGACGGTAATTATACCACTTTGCCATGTTTCATAATCCTAAGACTATACAAATTATAAGAGCATGTCTCCCCTACACTTCGAGAGCACATGTGGAGTAGGAATCTAGAAATTAGCATTTCACAGTACATGACATGCTGACCTACTACTGCAGGTAACAAAGGGTTTTCGGGAGAGTGCCTTTATAATCCTGGATTCTGAGGCTTTCTCTCAAGGATGGAAAGCACAAGAAGGCAAGCCGACTGCTCCTGAGAGAAGGGTAGGACATATCGCAAGTTCCCCAGTGTTACAGGAAGTGGCGTGGAACTAAGAGCTGCTCATGAAGGTGCACACGGGCCCTGGGAGACTCAGACTTGGTCTGGAGCAACCTGAGTGGGCTTCAGCTGACGGCTAAGCACCAGGCGCCAGAGGACACAGAGACAGCAGGTCTTGAGGTTACTGGAAACTGCTTGCTAGGGAACACAAAATGCTTCCTTCATTTTTCCCTCCTTTTAATAAAATCTCCATTGCTTTGGTGAGCTGGTGGGTGAGTGTGTCTGCTATAAGGGAAATGTCTGAGGCGGGGGTGGGGTGGGGGTCCAGCCAATGGGATTCGTTGCAGCAGATATGCGAGTTCCAGCATGCACTTAAGCATGGGGCCCAGGGGGTCAAAGAACAAGAAAAGAGGGCCCTATGCTCTGAGCTCAGGTTCTAGGGGGCAGAGGAAGGAAGGCAAACACACCCTGAGGCCAAAAGGCAAAAGGCATCTACCCTGGGGAGGGACAGGGCAGGGCACTTTCGGTGAGTGCAAAGGATGACGGTAGGACAAGGGCTCTGGGACGGTGCAGCCAGAGCACCGGCTGGCCAGCTGGCCAGGCGGGCAGAGAAGCACAGCTCAGCGTCTGCAGAGCCTGAGCACTGCAGAGGAGCGGGTCAGAGAGGGTGCAGGGCACAGCTTTCTGCACATCACCAGGAAGGGCTCCTTTTACAGAGGGTGATATGCAGTTAACTAAAGGTTATATACAATTATATAAACCAAAAATACCTTTTAAAAACATCGTAGTGCAGTATGATATACATGCGGTAGACTGCTTACATTGTATGTATGTAAGCTGATGACTTTTTGGGTTGTTACTTGTTTCTTTTTTGGTGGTACTAGGGATTGAACTCAGGATAGCTATACTTCTGAACTACAAAACCTGGCCCTTTTTATTTATTTATTTATTTATTTATTTTTTGGAGACAGAATGTCACTGTGTTGCATGAGCTGGCCTCTTGTGATCGATCTCCTGTCTCACCCTCCAGGGCTGCTGTGTTCACAGGCGTGTGCCACCATGCCAGGTCAAGGTGATGGATTTCCACAAACCGAGTACCTGTGGAGCACTACCACCCCCTGGAATGCCCCGCAGAACTCCTCACTGCCACTCCCCCAATGGGAAGCACTGTTTGCTACTCCAATTGGAATCCTACAGAATGTGCCTTTGCCTGGTGTTAAGTCTGAGATTCACTCGTGTTTATATAGTCACGATTTGTTCATCTTTGGTGCTATATAACATCCTGTTCTGTAATTGGGCCACATCTGATTTACTCAATCTGAGAGCCCTTGGACAGTTACCGGTGTTGGCCATCACGAACACTGCCGTTATACACGTCCTAGGCTATTGATAAATGCCTATGCTCAGTTCAGGTAGGGATGTACCCAGGCTGAACAGGAAGTCACAGTACATTAGGCTTTCGGAGTGACAACTCTTTGCCAAAGGAGTCCTTTCCATTTCCATTCCTATCCACAGAGTACAGAAAGTGACAGTACCTAGGGGATCAGCCAGATGGCAGATTCCGTGACAGGCAGTATTTTGCAAAACACTGTGACTGAAACATTTAAATTTTAAAATGTTCAGACCACTCTGCCTTTGAAAAGAAATTATCTAATGGAAATGTTTCAGTGTCTCATGCAATACTTTCTCTGCTTTCTTAAAAGTGGAATCATCACTCCTTTTTCTTGCCCTTAGCGGGGAAAATTTTCATCAGATCCCACGAGAGGAGGATTGGAAGCCATATAATTCAAGATGACTGTTCATGATAAAAAGTCCAATGTCAAGAATGAAATAAAATTAATGATGTCAGCCAAGCCCTTGGTGAACCCTAATAGTCATGCTAACAGTCAGAGAGAAGGCTCTCTCAGAGCCAAGACTGGCTGATTTACAGGGAGGGAATGGAATATTTTGGTCTGGGTTTAAAAAAAATGTGAAATGACCAAGATCTTCATACATATATGGGTTGGATCCTTTCAGGAAGAATTCTCAGCCAAAATTTGTCCTTAAAAACTTCACAGTAACAAGAATCTATGCTGGGCATGGTGGTGCACACCTGTAATCCCAGCACTTGGGAAGCTGAGGCAGGAGGATTGGTACTAGTTCAAGACCAGCCCCAGCCTGGGCTACAAAAGTGAGCTCCAGGTCAGCCTAAACTGCACAGTGAGACCCTGTCTCAAAAAAGACCAAAAAAAAAAAAAAAGTCTAAGCTGGTTCATCTATAAGTTATCTAAGTTATCACTGAATTAGACATTCATAAATTTCTGTCTGGTGTGTGTGGATTCCAAGGAAGGTTCACATGAATATTGGTAGGTGATTACAGATACCTAGTACCTATAGTAAGTATGAAAGATGCTACAATAGCTTCCGGCTTGCAATGTTATTAAAGGGGATGAAATGGGAAGGAAATGAGACTGGAATGGGCTTTTCCGTGATTCTGATGTTCTCTTAGGGAACAAAGCGCTGGCACTTAAGCCAGGCTCTCCATGTGTCCGATTACCTGCCCTCAAGGTGCAGCTTGATTGGGGTGGAGACCCTCCCATTGCTCCTCACGGCACACCTGAACCTCCCCATTACAGTCTCCCGTTTTATAAGCAAGCCCAGGCTTATGGAATACTCTAGCAGAGAAAACTCTTAAACTTGAACTGAAAAATCCCAGGGAGTCAAGAGGCATGACGCTGTTTGTTTGAAGCCTTTGCAAGCCCAGCACCTGGGAGACACAGACAAACAGAAGTAGGCTCAGCACAGAGAGCCGGGAGCAGCTCCAAGGACACTGCAAGAAGTCACCTCGGCTAATGGTGCCCTTGCACGGTCCGGTGTGCACTCAGTGCCCACTCTCATCTCTCTGCACATGGCACTTGATGAAAAACAGCTGCAGACCTAGGTTACCCTGCAAGGACAGAGGCATAGTGTTTGAATGGCTGATGACATCCTCACGTCTCACTGCAATCAAATCAAAGTGCATAAATATGTCTAGGAGAATGGAAGGAAAGCCGTCACTCTCCCATCTCAGGGAGAGACAGCTCCTCTTTCTCTGGGGGAGGTCCATTTCTGCTCTCACTTGAAGCCAATGTGGGGGCAGCTGCAGCGAGGCTGCAGCGTCGGGGCTGTCAGCTCCACGAGAAATGCCTGAAAGCCAGACCCCTTCATTCCTAGCTGAGCCTTGGCATCATCAAAATATTCTGCTTATCTTGGTGGACCTTTTTACAGATTTTACTGCAATCACTGTAGAAACAAAGCAAAAGCAAAGCTCTTCTATCGAAGGGAGAGCAAGGCTTATTCATGCCCGTAGGATCATCAGCTCTCTCTGGTTGCTGGGGTGGGCATACGAGCCCCTGATCCATTCATTGCACACTTGCCAGGTTCAGTGTGAACCCGTCAAACCCAAGAGCTCGCTCGATTAATCACCCTGCCTGACAATCTACAAAACAAAGTTCGTATTCCTTAGAGAACTGCTTGAAGGGCCCTCGGAGGTCAGGATGCAAGACCAAACAAAACCAGCGTGTGTGCCACATCCGTCCCCTTATAATCTGCTTCTACTTCTCTAATTCTTGAACATGCAGGCTGTCTGCAGCAAGCACATTCCTCTCTGATGCAGATAAAGATGGTTCATGTACAAAAGGCTCAAGCTTCCGCCAGCCGCCAGCCCGTCAACCATCTCTATAAGTCTGGTGGCCTTGGCATTGCCCATATCTTCTCAAAGCAAGGGATTAGGGACCTAGCCATTGTAATAGGCCTATCAGAAATGTCATTTCACACATCATAAACACAGAACCTGGTTTGACCTACAATAAGGAATACATCGCTAATTTTCCAGCAATGTGCTAATGAGATGGGAATCGCATAAACCAAAAAGGTACCATTACAACATTGCAGGAAACAGTTTTATAACCGGCTCAAGGGAATGGATGTTCCAAAAACATCAGTAGGGTTAGATAATGTAATGGTCCCTGGCTTATGATGATTAGATTGAAATTTTTGCCTTTAAAAAAGAGTGAAAGTATATCTATCCAACCATTCTGGTTTCTACTTTTAGTATAGTACAGTATGCAATAAATCATACAAGATATTGAAAACCTTGTTATAAAATAGTTTTTTTGAGTAAGATGATTTTGCCTTATTTTACGCTAATGGCAGTGTTCTGAGTGTGTTTCATACATTCCCACGAGGCTGGATGGTCGGGGTTAGTGCGCACCTATCCCATCAGCCAGGATGGGACAGTCCCACGAGATGGTACAAGTTGCTAGGTGGGGCAGCCATGCATACACCACCGGTGGTTCACGCCAGCGGAACTTAATACATTCTAATCAGAGTGGCCTGGCAGCAAGACAAGAGTTGTGGCCCTGTCATAAACACGTTACATTAGGCAAGTCTAAGTTACGCCGGGTGGCAAGCAGATGTTTTTGTAAAATGTATTTTTTGACCTAATTCATGATGAGTTTGAAGGGACATAACCAAATTATAAGTCAAAGAGCATCTTGTATTACCATGTGATCCCTTTTCACGTTCCTTTCAGGATATGGTACGGGGTATCTCAATGGAAGTGCTATGATCTATTTAACTCAGGAGAAAAGGAGATGCAGAGCCAGTGTGTGAGAGGAGTGGGGTCACACAGCTCAGCGCCGACATGGTCTGGGAGAAGTCCTCACTGTGCTCTAGTTTTCCTCTTAGGCCTGGAACTACTGTCAAGATTCGATGCCATCAACCCTCACTTCTTACATATATTTACCATAGGGATTTCACCTGACATCAGCTCACCTTTCCTGCTACTGGGATGAAATACCTGACATCTGGAATTTAGAAGCGAGAGGTTTATCTTAGCTCACAGTTCTAAGCCACGGTCAGCTGGGTGTGAGGCAAAAACAGGGTGGAACAGAGACACAGTAGAGAAAAAGCGATACGTGGTGGTGTCGAGGCAACAGAGGGCAGGGAGGAGCCAGGGGTGGAGTACAACCTCACAGGTCACGCATGCCTCTGGTGACTCTGCGCACAGCTGGGACCTTTAGCAAGTGTCTCAATCTTGGACATACGATACTAGATTAGTTCACTTATTGGCTTGCCTAATTTTGGGCATGGATGATGGATTTACTGAAGAGGGGAGACCCATCCTATAGGTGACACCAACCAATAGGCTTGTAGCTCAAATGGGATAAAAAGGGAAAGAAAGAAGGTTGGCTGCTTACTGCCCACCATACCATGAGCTGCTTCTCCTGTCACAATGCCTTGTCTTGGGACCAACTGACTATGGACTGAAAGTTCTACACACTGAGCTAAAATGAACCTTCCTCCCCTTAGCTTGGGAGCGTCAGGAACTTTATCCCACCAATGAGAAACTGAGACACCACTGCTTTCAACCAGACTCCAGCTCTGAACAGGAAACTTTGGTGGGAGGAGGGGGTAAGGTTACAATGCAAGGTTATTTTATGCTATAACTATTCTAATTCTCTCAAATACATTGTCACAAGCAGTAACATCATGTGGTTATGATTACTTGACTTGTTAACTTTGAAGCACACATTCCTAGACCCCTAAGGGAATAATAAATTGGCTAACTGGGGAAGTTTATGTTCTGATCATTCACATTCCGGCTTGCAGGAGAAAAGTTTTAGTCACAAACTTGAGAAATCTAACTGATTTAATAAGAAGGATTAAAAATAATATGTGCAGTGCTCTTGTCTTTTGGAAATTCAAACATTATCTTCAGTTCTGTGGCTAACAGTGTTCACACTGATTGTTTAAGCACAATGTCAAAATATATATTCATCTAACAACAGAAAAAGTCATTGTTGGGCTGGAGATGTAGCCCAGCAGCACAGCGCCTGCCTGGCAAGTGCGAGGTCCTGAGTTTGATTCCTGGCACCAAAAAAAGAGTGACATTTTTAGCTGGACGTGGTGGCACACTCCTGTAATCCCAGCACTCGGAGGCTGAGGCAGGGGATCAGTGCGAGTTGGAGACCAGCCTGGGCTGCAAAAGTGAGCTCAAGGCCAGCCTGAACTGCACAGTGAGATCCTGTCTCAAAAAAAAAAAAAAAAAAAAAAAAAAAAAAAAAAAAAAAAGTGACCTTTTTATTTTTATTTTTTAAAATTTTAGGGAAAGGTCTACAGGGTGTTCAGGGTCTCACTACTAGATCAGACTTGTAGTGATCCACCTGTTTATAGCCTCCCAAGAGCTGGGATTACAGGGGCACGCCACCTTGCCTGCTCAGTCTCAATTATGGTCTCAGGATGCCTTAGGGGCGGGGCTGGCACAGCAGGCCCAGGTTTGGAATTCCTGACCCCTGGGCCTACTTGAAGACACTTTAATCTGCTGAGTTATTTGGCCAGTCCTAAGAGTGATCCTGTGGTTTACAGGCCAGTAAGACTTGGCTGTAGACTGAACGCACACCCTCCGGTCACATGAGTTGAGGTCCACTGCCTGATGTGGTTATACCAGGAAGTAATGCCTTGGGAGAGGATCAGGGCATAAGACCAGAGCCCTACTAAATAGGATTTAGGGACCTTGGGAGACAGACTCCAGGGAGCATCCTTGCTTCTTTCCCTATATAAGATGCACAGAAACGATAGCTGGTGTGAGCTCGGCACACACTGGACCCTGCGTCAGCCTGGCCTTTATTATGTACTTCTATCTCGGTTACTCTTCTTTCGTAGCTGGGACAAATACTTGACCGTCAAAAGGAAGGAAGCAAAAGTTTATTTAGCTCATAGTTAGTGAAGCTTTTGGTCCATACTCAGATGGCTCCAAGGCAAAGTGGCACATGAGGGCGTAGAGCAGCTGTTCACGGTGGCGGCAAAGAGCAAGAGCAAAATTACAGGGTTTTTACAGGAGTAGCAGCACCAACTGCAACGGGGAGCAGGTCTGCCTCCCTTCTACTGCATTCAGGCTGTGCTCCCCGGGTGGGTGTGGTACTCAAACCCTAAGCAGCACTCACACTCACAATCTGAGTGGATTGTGAGTTCATCACAAACTCTAGCAGTCTGCTCCATGACTACATGGGACTGTGTGGGGGCAGCCAGACACAACCGAGCTTCTCAGATCTGTGAGAAATAGCTTTCTGCTGTTTATAAGACAACTGGTGTATGGTACTTGGATATACAGCACCCCAGCAGCTGGGGTGGGGGTGCGTGGTGGCGATCTCGGGGAAGGCTTGAAGGCTGAGGCAGGAGGATTGTTATTGAGTTTTGGGCTACACGGTGAGTATGAAACCAGCCTGAGCTGCATAGCAAGACCCTGTCTCAGACTGAAAAGACCCAAAGAGACTGAAATGTGAAGTGACAAGACTTCGATTCATCAAGCAACAGCTACATGAATACTGTGCACCCTAAGAGAATTCTGCACATACCCTCACTGACTCCATGCAGTTTCCTACCCCATGACTGATGACGCGGAGCAGCAATGCATCTTATAGGAATTATACACAGTTTTATGCCCAAGCTGAGGCCCCAAGCTGCACACCTCTTACTCTACCATCCCCAAATCGTACATCCCCTGATATTCAGGGATCTTAATGACTTCCATGCCTCCCTAAGAGCTAGCCTCCCATGTTCACATGAAAACAGGAAATTATTTCAGGTGAAAAGCATAAACTGATAACCCATTCATTGACTTTGGTAGGAACATGGGAAAAGCAATGGGTTTCAATTGGGTAGAGAGGGAAAGAGGGGGAATACAGTGTGGGCAAGAGAGGCCCAGGCTTTGGGCCCCACCTGACAGGTTAAAGCGGTGGTTCTCAACCTTTCTAATGCCGGGACCCCGTAATACAGTTCCTCATGTTGCGGTGACACCAAGCCAAAAAATAATTTTGGTGGCTACTTCAAAGCTGTAATTTTTGGGCCTGGCAGGATGGCTCAGTGGTCTAAAGTGCCTGCTTAGGAAAGCTTAGGCAGCTTCAGGGACCGCGGTTCGATCCCCAGCACCACATGCTGTACCAGCCCTGCCCTCAGGGCAGGCTGAACTGGCCATAAAAATAAATAAACAAACAAAAGTTCTGAAACAAGAAAAAAAAATTTTAAAAAACCCTGTAATTTTGCTACAGTTATGATTCGGAATGGCTTTAGGCAACCCCTGTGTTTTGGTCACTCGACCACCACCTGGGTCGCGACCCACAGGTTGAGAACCACTGGGTTAGGGGCTCAGCACGGTTGGCTGGTGACCCAGTTCCTTTCACTTGGTCAGCAAGTGCTCACTGTGAATCTTTGCTGCGCCAACCGGACTGTTGAGTATGCAGGAACTTAAGGCGAATGGCGAGCAGCCTGTGATCCACAATCCACTCCGCAGGGGTCCCAGAGATAAGAACAAGCCACACTAACACGTGCTGAGGCACGCCTGGCCTCTAGACCCTGCTGTAGGATGGCTCTGTGGGGGATCATGAGATTCCCCAGGGGACGCGCCATGTGTGCTGGGATCTCACAGGCAGAGAAGAATGGAAGGCCATGCAGGCCGAGCATACATCCAGAGGCTTGGCCATCAGGGAGATGGGGACGGGTGCTGCAGGTGGAAGGCAGCTGCATGATGAAGCACAGGGTGCATGGTGATGGCGACAGTGGCAACGGGGAGATGGTACCACTGGTGTGGGCAGGACAGGGAGACTGCTGCCGAGTGTGGCCTACGTTCTGTGCATGGTGGGCAGCCAAAGGATGCAGGCAGGGGGTGCTGGGATCCACGAAAACATCACCTGGATGACAGATCTGATGAGCCAGATAGGTGGCACAGAGCGATGGTTACTAAGTCTACCTGAGCAGACCCTTGCGTCTCAATGGTCTTTGTGACCTCCTTTTCTAGCTCTCCGTTTCCTAAGGTTCAGAAAGGTTAAAAAACTTGGCCAGAATTATCAAGCCAGGGAGTGAGAGAGCTGGGTGTCCTTCACAGCTGCCTACAAACGGGAACCTCTGTGGTCTGCACTGCTAGTGGGGGATCGCAGCTTATCGCATGAAGGAAGCGCTATAAAGGTAGAAGATGAAACAAAACAAAACAAAACAAAAATAAATAAAGGTAGAAGATGAGAGCACATAAGAAGGTGAAGCACTGTTTTACACTGGTCTGGGATTCTTGCTGTCCTGTACACCAGCTAACTAGTCATGCTGACATAGCTTAGTTACATAAAGAGCACAGAGATTATTATTTAGTCTCTGGAGAGATTGGCCCCACCGTAGTCACTTGGGACAGTCACCATCACCACTTTTAACTGAGATCCTAAGCCTAATGCCCCACCGTTAAAATTTGTCGGCAGGAATGTGAGTTTGTTCTGTTTCCCCAGAAAAGTTTTTGAGGGCAGTAAAGCTCTCTAATCGTTCATCCCCAAGAAGGTGATGGAGATGGGGAGCTGACTTTGAGGCTAGAAACAGATTTCCTGACACCTCTACCTTCCTGAGAGGGCCCCAGGACTTCCTTTCTGGCGTGAAGTCATGGTGTGCTGGTGGTGGGCTCGGAGTGGCATGTGGGAAGAGTCTCTATGCAATAGAACCCAGGGCTCCAGAGCGAGCCCCTGCGTGAGGTAGCATGAGTGACAAGTCAGGGAAGAAGACGTCGGCACGCTGCAGAGACATGCTTCACCAAACCGCTGTGAGACACAGCACGTTACATTTGCAGTTGGTCACAGATGGGAGAAAACCAGCCACAATAATAAATGCATGGCGGTGGTGGGTGTCATCACACACAGAGCTGAGACGTGTGATCCAGAAGGTGTATGTGTGTGTGGGGGGCAGGACCGCAGGCTGCTTCCCAAGCCCCAGCATCCTGCTCTCCCCAGCAGCCCTGGGGCTGTCCTGACGCCGCTGCCCTTGGCCAAACCGAAGTGATGCTTACCAGGTACTGAAGTCTCTGGCGCTCGGTCTCAGGGGTGAATTCAGAAGACATGGGGATGATTTCTCCATTCCTGATGATGATGGCTCTGAAACACGAGAACGCCTTGTCAGCAGCCAATCTCTTACGTCCCCAACTCCATGACAACCACAGCCTGGTTCGGACCAGACACAAAGTGCCAGGGGAGGCTATCTCCCACCTACAGAGCAGAACTCATGGCGACCAACTCGCGCTGTGTTGGGAGCAGCCCCACCCTGTGTGTACGCCATTCCACTCACCCCGATTACTTCATGCTAGCTAGCACCAGTGCCGGAGAGCCTCAGCACCAAGCATGTCACTGAGGACACAGCGGATGCTCAGTGAGTAAAATGGAGCAGTGAATGAATGACGCAACAGCGGCCTACTCGCTGTACTTCAGGGCTGTCTTAACAGAGCCTTGTCCGATCATGAAACTATTCTTATCTGTGCAGTCCAAGGTGGCAGCCACCAGCCCTACACAGGTATGGAGCACTCGATTGTGGTTAGTAGATGGGGAAGTAATTTTCCGGTATTACTTTATTTTAATTAGTTGAGCTCTAAGTAGTCTCATGTGGCGAGTACTCACAGCAGTGTGCAGGGCCACTCCCAGCCCTGGGGCAGCCCCCCTGCCACGTGCCACCCTGCCTTGGAGCCAGCCAGCTATGGACTGAAACGCCTATGAGCTGGAGGTCAAATGAACCTTTCCTCCTTTAACTTTGGGTGCCAGTTTTTTGTGTCAGCACTGAGAAAAGTAATTGGGACAGAACTTAGAATGAAGGAAGTGGGGTCTTGCTGTGACTATACCTAAGCATGTAATTCGGGAGCCTTTAGCAATGGGAAGAGTTTGGAAAGGCTTGAAGATACCACCAGATAAAAAGAGCTGGAATGCCTTGGCAGTTCTTTATGGGAGATTATGGTCAGAGCTCAGAGGACCAGGAAGGCTGATAGAAATCCTGCCAGTAAGGCCCAGTCTTGGGAAGTTTTAGCTGGTAAGAGAGACTGCCTTGGCTTCTGGTCTCCAGATGATGTGTCAGAAGGTTTGAGTTTTGTTCATGTCCAGAGACTTTGCCTGAGACTGAGACTCAGAGTGGCAGACTAATTAATATGCCAGAAAAAAAACATTTCAAGGTGGTTGAATGCTGAAGCAATGGCATGGCTTCTGTTGGGGACTTTGAGCCAGAATCAAGAGCAAAGCGTCCAGCAAAATGATTTAAAACACTGTGCATTTGGCTAGAAAGACAGCTCCAGCAAAGCTGTAGATGTCAAAGATGGAGCAGAGGAGATCTTGATTGCTGAGAAGAGGAAAATAGAAAAGATGGCCTGAGGACAACATAAGCAGCAGTAGGAATCTAGCCTTTGCAGCCTCAAAACTGCAAAAGTGAAAGACTTTGCTGCGAGAAAAAAGTCAAGGAACACTGTGCTCCAGAATGGTGATGACCACACCATGTTCCAGAATGGTGGAAGCATGGAGGATTTGTTCCTCAGAATTGGATTTAGAGTGTACAGCAATCCCCTCTACAGCCAACAGAGAGGGAAGCAAGGCTACCGCTCCAGCTGACAGCTGACCTTGGCATTGGCCATGTGGCTCTGGCTTTAGGTGCATGAAGAATGCAAGAGTTGCAGGTCCAGAGAGTCTTCCACCCAGACTTCAGAAAACTTGGGAGGCCAGGAAATGTGTGCTTGAGAGGGAAGTGTGTGAAGTGGTGAGGGTGAAGCCGAAGGTGCAGTGGAGACCCCAGAAGTTTGGAGAAGCAAGCAACTTGGCGGGAGGGAGTTTTCACAAGAGCGGCCCAAGAGAGAAACCACCGGAGCTACTGATACTGGAAGTGCTGTAGGGGTGCAGCCTCCAATGCCACGCATGGAACCATAAGACTTAACGTTTGCCCTCATGGATTTTGGACTTGTCCCAGTCCCTTGTAACTTTTGGAATGGAAATAATTAGCTTTTGTCATTGGATGTTAGAAGTGTTTAACTTTCTTTTCATTTGTATCAGGGCTCATAGCTAAGAGTTCCAGATGCCAGACTTCTTACTCCTCTCACCCTACAGGTCCCTGTCCTGTACGCATCACCTCCTCAGAAGCACACACACCCACCCCTTTCCTTCATTTCCACTGCCAGAGCCTCGGCTCAGGCTTCTACCACAGCCGTCTGCAAGACTCGGAAGCTGGCACAATTCCTCCTGCTGTCAGCTCTGCCTCGCGCTGACTCATGGCTACAAAGGGAGGTTTAAAAATAAATATATAATTTTAATTTTAAAAATTGACACAATATTTGTATATACTTCCAAATTAGAGTGTGATAATAGGTGTATAGAACATGTAAAGATCAGCTCAGGGTAACTACTCTCTGTTTCTGAGAGTGACTTTCTTTGCACCCATATATAAAACAGAAGATGCCACAGGGTGTTTTAAAAGCAGTGTTATCATGCCACATCCCTGACCTAAGGCCTCTGCTGGCTCGCTGGCATTTCCAAAGCCCTTCACTACCTGCTTCGCACTGTATTTCTGGCTTTAGTTTTTCTCTTGCTGCTCCTTTGGCAACCACTTCTCCTTACTCATGGCCAGTGTGTTCCACTTGGGTCAGCTCAGATTGCCCTCCACTGCCCTGCTGGGCTACATGAGATCCCTTCCTCTGGGGCTTCATGGGGTTTTTAAGCCTACCCATACCACAGTCCCTACCGGGCCTACCTGCCGCTGTTGGGATCC
Source organism: Myocastor coypus (assembly GCA_004027025.1). Classification (NCBI taxonomy): domain Eukaryota; kingdom Metazoa; phylum Chordata; class Mammalia; order Rodentia; family Myocastoridae; genus Myocastor; species Myocastor coypus. The sequence goes on along the minus strand of PVJA010004822.1, from coordinate 13,950 downwards.
CTGGTTGCCTCTAACTACCCTGAGGATATTTTCCAGGTAAAGTCCAAGCCATTGTCTCTGAATCACCAGTGCTTCATGCCTGACATGTGGCAAATGTGCAGCAGCCGTTCACTGAGGGATTAATGACTAAATGGATGAACAGTGAGCTGGACCTGCACCGGTGCACAGGGGAGTCCAGACACAAAGGCCCTAAGGAGCCTCTTGTTGGTATCCTCATTATCAACTATGTATAGTGTGAGCCCTCAAAAATCCCTATGACTTCTGTTGTGCTTGCAAAAACAAACCAATCTCCACCCAGCTAGGAGGATGAAATCAGTGAGAAGCGTGACTTAAGGACAGAGGTCAGGAGGCACAGCTGCTTCCTGACAGGGAAAGGAGGCAGAATCAGCCAGAGCAGCAGCCTCCCCCACTTCTACTATTTGTAAATTTCAAACTGACACCTGAGATTATCAATTTCAATATCACCAATGGTCAATCCTGGAACATCCCTTTTCTTAAGAAATCAACCTATGCACAGAGAATCCTCCACTCACTTAAATGTCCAAGTTCTTCCTTCATGAGTGCCCATGGATTAAAGATGACAGCGTGGTTGGCTGCCAACCTTTCAGTCCCTATGCTGTGATGCCTCTTCTTGACTTCCTTTTCATCTTTCCCTCTTTCATCCCTCTTGATCTTGGGATCAATTTGTTAAGCTGCTGGTCTCCAACTGGAGTAGGGCAGTGAGAGGAACGGGGTTTCAAAGGGAACAGAGTGAATGCAAAGGCAGACAAATCTTGTACTGGGCAACGAGTAGAGAAATGCCTTTAAAGCCATGCCCTCTCATCCTAGACCTGCGCACCTTTTATCTTCTTAACTAGCAGAACAGATGCCTTTCCTAAGGAAAACTGAAATGGGAACAACACAAAACTGTGGTGGCAATAAGGGTCAAGGAAGGTGGGGACCTGCCCTAGGGGGAATCTCAGGCCTGGATCTGTAGATATTACCATGGTCCCAACTTCGGTGACACTCCACTTAGCTATCCAAAGTTTGACCTGAGGTGAAAGGAAGAAGTTTCAAGGGGTTGGAATGACTGAATCAACTGGCAACCACTTTTCATTTGGTACCCGTTAGCCTACAGAGGGGTTTGATTCAATAGTCATTAATGTGAAGGCTAGCTTTTTGTTGGTAGAGACTGTACCTGAAATCTGTATAGTTAAATTTCAGGATAATAAATAGGTGGGAGATTATTCATGATTTGGAGAATGATAAAGTTTTATGTTTTTACAAGTTAGCTGCAAGGATAGGCAAAGATAAAGACATGAATAGTTTTTCACATGACTCCCTCTGCAAATATTGGCCACACAAAAGGTAAAAGGCAATGTATTTGTTACTAATAAGAATTCTGAGTTTAGAGAACAGTTATGAGGCAATCCTGATACTTTTATCTTCTAATGTTGCATTTATGTGTAAACAAACAAAACAAAAATACCTGGTCCCCCCCTTAAGTAAAAATGTTAAATGGTTAAGAAGAAAAAATACAATGCAAATGAGATGCTCATTTCAAGTATTTGCTTGATTTTTACAGTTGCTTGTAAGGAGGTCACACCAGCCTCTGTTAAGTCTCATCTCAGCAGATACCCTCAGAGTAGGACTGACAGCTTCCAAAGGTTTTTGAGAAACAAGCAAAAGAAAAAAGCTGGTGAAAAATTGAGCAACTGACAGGAGGGAAAATGCAAACACTCCATGAATTCAATAAAAGGTGCTCCGTCTCTCACAAGTCCAGAAAAATGGAAAAGTATAACTTTATCAGACTGCATTTTAAAAATCAATAGCATATAGTAGCTCTCACAGGTGAGAAGACAAAGGCATTCTCATAATGAAAAGGTGAACGGTTTTGTCATTTAAACCTATTGAAACTGTTACTACATGTTTAATGGTTCATCTCTGCTATTTCAAGAATACACCCAAAGGGGGTGGGGGAAACTCAGTATACAGGACACACATACTTCGCCCATGCTTTGACGCTGTTTACTGTGGCAAAGACTAGAACTAGTCTGAATGTCAAAAGGTGAATTGTTGAATGGATTGTTTTTTAGTCTATAACAGTGGTTCTGAACCTTTCTAATGCCGTGACCCCACAATACAGTTCCTCATGTTGCAGTGACCCCAAACCAAAAAATATGTATTATGTATTCTCATTGCTACAAATCAAACATAATTTAACCATAGTGATTAATCACAAAAACAATATTTAATTATATGTTGAGAAATATTTATTACTAATTCCAATAAATAACATTTCACTATGGCATAGCATGGGTTTAAATATAAATATTCGGTTTTGATTTTTTTTTGCCTTTTTGAGACAGGGTCTTGCTATACAGTTCAGGCTGGCCTTGAGGTCAGTTTTGTAGCCCAGGCTGGTCTCGAACTCTCACCGATCCTCCCGCCTCAGCTTCCCGAGTGTTGGGATTATAGGTGTGTGCCACCACGCCCGGCTGGGTTTAAATATAATAACAATTCCAAATAAATAACATTTTCTGATGGCTTTAGGCGACCCCTGTGTTTTGGTTGTTTGACCCCTACCGGGGTCGCAACCTACAGGTTGAGAACCGCTGGATAAGATCCTGTACAGGGCCAGGGATATAGCTGAGTGGCACTGTGCCTGCCTGGCAAATGCAAGGTCCCGAAGTTGGTTCCTACCACCAAAACAAAACAAAACAAAACAACATTTTGCACAGGCATTGAAAAAAGAATAAAGTGCATGGTTTGTGGCTTGGATGCATACATAATGAGAAAAGCAAGCTGCAAAGGAATACGCGGTACAATTCCATTTCAAGCCGCAGAGATTATCTGTCTTACCCCCCCCCCCCCATATTCTGCACCAAAATCCTGGGTGTGACTCTTTAGATCCAACCACAGGCACCTCCTAAGCCAAGGCTCCACAGGTCCTGGCTGCCCAGAGTTGGTGCCAGCCCCTGCACTGCAGTCTCGGGAACTACAGCAAGAGCTCACTCCTGTACCCTCCCTTGTACATGCATTCTCGTCCACCCTGGCTGGGTCATAGCTCCAAAATGGTTCAGTACTTTTCCACTCCAAATTCTGTATCTTTTATAGTAAGCCCCTGATTTGTGAATGAATTCTGTTCCAGGAGAAGTTCCTAAATTGGACTCATCTGTAAGTCTAACAAAGTAAATTTTATACGCCCCTGACACAATTATACAATGTAAAGCGTAACAAAAAATAGCAGATCAGTTTCTTATATAGTCACCTTAAAGCAGTGGTACAGCACAGTGCAACTGGCACAGAGGGGACTGCATGACACGAGCTGACAAGAAGAGCCACTGCCAGGTGCGGTGGTGCATCTTTGTAAACCTCGGAGGAGGCAACCTGGGCCAGTCCAAGCTACAAAGCAAAACAACCCCTCCCCCCCAAACCAAAACGAAGAGTTACTACCTGGAGGGAGGGAGGGCAAGTGGGTGGGAGGAGGGGCTGCTGACCCATCTTCAGCAATAGGACAGGGGGGGCGAAAAGGAATTGCGCTCACACCTGGGGTGGTGCAGGGCTTTTTGATGGATTTAATTCTGCCTGTCCTCTTGGGAAAAAAAAAAAAAAAATGCTCTAGTGTTGCCTGGGCCCCAGCTCTTTTTTTTTTTTTTTTTTTTTTTCACCCTAGATGTAGATGACTCTGTGGCACAGGATGGCACTGGAACAGGTGCTGCAGTCTGTGTATTGTTCCACACTGGGGTCCTGTCCTCAAAAACTAATGGTGTCTCATCAAGTAAAAAAGAAACCCTTCCTGCTTTCCTGTGTTGTGAATCTCGCTGGTTGTGCAGCTGCGTCCTCCTCTCTGCTCTCCTCTGCTCCTGTCCCATCAGGTCTTCCTCGGTCAGCTTCTCAGCTGCACAGCAGGGACTTCAGCGTGGTTAACCATCTGCGGCCCCAGCCCCAGGTCCTTGCTACAGGTTTCTAGATCGCTGGTGGCTTCTTTGGACTCCTTATCAGCTTCTAAGTTCCTTGACCTTTGTGAATAAACTGTACGCAAAAGCTCTTGCAAAGCCCACTCATGGTAACAGCTGAAATTTACTCCAGGCAAACATTTTTAAATGGCCTTGTAGGTGTAATAGTCCTACAACTGTCACAAGGTTTTTCCCTCTTTTGTCCAATGCCCTCACTGCCTAACAAAAAGAGTGACATACGTAATATTTCTTCAAAGTTGCCATGAGTCTGTGGTGCATAGGTTGGATGTGTGCTGCAGCACTCCTGGCAGATGCACTACTTTGATATTGGGAGGAAGGCCATCCATGAATTGGGGGTGGCCTCGTGCACTGCCAAGCAGCACAGTAACACTGACTGGAATATATTTCTCTGAACAGTATTTCTCTGTCTCTGAGATAAGCTGGTGGAAAAACCAGCCCTGGAAAGTAGTATGTGTAATCCAGGCTTTGGAGTTTCTCCTCATGCAACAGGTGAAGAGATCATGGCTGTATCTTTGAAGGCTTTTGGGTTCTCTGGGTAGGAAAGGAAGAGAGACTTTGGTTTCATATCCCCAGAGGCCTCGCCGCCAAACCACAGAGGAAGTCTGTGCTTCACTGCTTGCAGCCTGGTACTGCTTCTTCTCTTTCCTGACTTTGTTCTGGCATCCTCTCCTGCATAGGCCTGTTCAGAGAGGAAACGACCTGCTGGAGTGACGCTGGATAGTTATGGTACAGCTAAGCCCCCTGTGGAAATTGATGGTTACGACCTCAGCTACGTATGTACACATGCATCTATAATGTAATGGCAAAGGAGCATCGCCGATGTGGAAAGTTCTACCAGGACTCCCTGTTTTCCCTTGATCACCAGTCCCCACCTTAGCCTGCTCTGGTTCTGTAACCTCACTTTACACCGATTTCCAATGAAAAATCGCTCTGTAGATTTAGTGGAGACAAAATAGAAAAGTGGAGACAGAGTTTTGTTTGGGGCTCTCAGGGCGACATGAGTCTCCTGTAGAGAAGCCAGCAATCAGTGGCTCCTTTGCTCCAAAACTCTGAGTCTGGCATTTTAGAAAATAAGCACTTTCACCAATGATCTCTCTAAGTGCGGCTAGAAATACTTGGGCAGCTACGGCACCTGCTCCTGCAGCCTCACCACTTAGTTCTACGGTGTAATGCGGGGCTCTAGCCTTTAGGGTCAAGCCGTCCATGGCTGACCGCAACGGACACAGCCTGCTCATCCCATTTTTTTCTTCAAGCCTCCAGACGAGCTGTTACCTTTCTCTTGAATAAGCACTGAGCTGAGTGCGACTCCATGCCGATGCTGTATCCACACACGGAGAAGTTTCTCCATCTCCTCCACCTTCACTTTATCCATGCCTTTTGGATACCAATGTTGACTCCCCTGGCTTGGCAGACTTCCCACGCTCCTGTTCTTTTGATCTGGTCCTGTTCTTTAGCACTGTGCCGATAGCTGAACGATTCCCGTTACGAGAATGAGCAACGCCTGCTATCTTTTTCTTCAGTCCAGTCTCTCAGTGACGTTCACTTTTCTGTCTCCAAGATTATTGCTTCGTGCTTCCCAGCAGTGCACCCCACATCCCCACTTCTCCCCTTGCTTCCAGACACCCCGGCCTCTGACTGAGCTTTGTCCTACTGTACTATAGAGCACACAGCAGCACAGCTGTGTCCACGCCCAGCAGGTGTGTGAGCTACTTCCATGACCTGATCACGTCTATAATGTCTGTGATGCTAGGCCCACTGGTATCTGTGAATGGTGCCACCCAAATAATCCCTAAGTCAGTGATTTCCTCTCCTTCCTTCTATCACGGCTCTGTAAAGCGGTGGCAGGCTTTAATCCAGAGCTTCTAGGCAGCAAGATGCTCTCTGCCCGTGCAGTGCCACCTTGCATCTGGCTGACTGTCACCCAGTGCTGTTTTAAGGTGAAAATGGACCACTGGGGAGTCCACGCTCTTCTTTTCCTTTCCCTTTGTCTGCTGACCGCAGTAGGTGCACAGAGCGGTAACTATGGCTTTTGTTTGGGCTCACTGTCCTAACTGGTCCCCGTGGCACCTGGCAGCTTGACAATGTGCAATTATGTTTGATTGAATAGTGAGAAAGGTATGGATGCAGGAAAGATGGCTGTATACATTCTTTACCTATTTTTGTATTATTAAACTGTCATGGAGAATGTGTTCTGTTTACAAATTCAAAGAGGAATTTCAATGCCCAGATTTGACAGCATATTTCCAGGGCTCCTTCTCAATGCAGATTCATCTTTACGACACTACCAGTCTTCTCAGATCCAGCAGCCCCAAGCACCATTCTGCAAGTTCCACCCACTGACCCACTTGCCTTTGAGAAGTCGCTCTTGGAGCTTGGAACCACTGAAAAGGAATCTGGGTCAAGAGCCCTTCGACGCTGTTGACAGACTCTGTTGGAAAGCCATAAACTGGCTCACCTTACAATGCTGTCCTTTTCTCTATCACCTGTGCTTTAAGACGATCTTCACAAAAGTGGGTTCAGAGCTGCCAATGTTGCTCAGAAATTTAAAAAACATAAAAAAATTGAGAGATTAATTGGATAACTGAGAACTCATCAGCTCCTTTTAATAGGCAGATCTCAACAATTTTATACTAATAAAATCCACTCTAGCCTGAGTATCCTGAGCTACTCTGATATATGCATCGCCCCAGGGACCTGTGGACTGACTTCACACTGTGTCGAAAGGCACTGCCAGCTACCTGCCCAGGTACAATTAATTCAGTGGCCACAGGGAAGTTATCTATATATTAAATTAGTGATCTTGACAAAGCAAAAAGCCAAAAACAAGGCCCTGCCCCAACTCAGCTACTGTATCCATTATCCGTCGACTTCCTACCACTGTGCAACTTCTGGACTTCAAGACCTGGAAAGAAATGCAGGAATCTAGAGATGGCAGCTGGAGGGGGGAAACACTTCTCGCTCCAAGATCACTACTGGGTGTGCATGTTGTAGGAAATGTCCTTGCGGGGAGGTAGCAAACAGCCAATTACAGAAGACGATCAATAAATATTCAAATTTTAAAAATCTTTGCAGGAAAAGACAGTGCCATTTAGCTCCTCAACACATTCCCATTTGCTCGGAATGCACCTGCCCCTCTGTTCTTTTTACTTCCAGAAGCAGTCCTCTTTCCTGAGTGTCCCTACAATTACAATCAGAAATGCCTGAAGGCTGCTCTTGAGTGAGTGCTGCCGAGGGAAAGCCAGGCTTATACAAACATTGCACTGTGTCTCGTCTGCCCTGTTCACTGGACCGGGCACCAAGCACCTCTGGATCTTCTGTGAAGTCAACATGCTCAGGAGAGGTAAAAGCTCTGAATTGATTCAGGACATTGAGGAGCTATAGCAGTGCAGCTGCAGACACTCACAGAAGACGTACAGAACTGTCCAGCAAGTGGCCAGAACGACACAGCAAGTATGTCTGAAGCAAGAGGGTGGCTCAAAGGAAGATCAAGAGCGATGGACACAAATTTCAATTTACTGTACTTTTGGATTGCATCACATACACTTCTTGTTTCTTAGAAGACATTCTGCTTGCTCCAGGGCAAGCAAGAAGCTTGACACAGCTGGCTCTTGTTTTGCATTTACAGATTTTAGCAACTATGGATTGAAAATATTTGAGGGAGAAAAAGGTGTGTTTGTATTGAACATATAAAAGTTTTTTTAGTGTTATTATTTCCTAAACAATACAGTACAGCATAACATGAGCTCCCATAGTACTTATGGTACACTTGCTATAATAAGTAATGTAGAGGTGCTTGACAGTATACGGAAGGACATGCATAAGTGATACACAAGTATGTCATGAGCACCCACAGACCTGGGCATCCTTAGGAGGGTGTCCTGGAATCAATCGTCCCTACATACCGCCCGAGGTATGGAAGGATGACTGTGTGACTGTGTGTGTGTGTGTGTGTGTGTGTGTGTGTGTGTGTGTGTGAGAACTATCCTCCTAGAAGAGACAGTCACTGTCAGCAGAGTGCACCAAGCCACTCACCCAGCATGCTACTAGGTTTGATAGCAGCTCATTTATGTCCCTTTATTTCTAACCCTCACAAAAATGACATGCTGTTGTTTCAGTGTACTTCAGGCATAGCTATCAAGAAACCTGGTTCAAGGAAAGGAGTAATACATTCAGTGTTAAAAGAAAGATGAGGCTTGGAGCATCAAGTAGGGTGCACGCAGAAGCCCTTGGTCAAGATCCTCTGCTTGTGAGTGCTAGGGGGCCCGGAGGTCCCTGGCAGAGCAGGGCATTTCACCTTCAAGCAGCTCTACTCTTCATGGTGCCTGAAATCTAAAAACATCCCCAAAGTTATACTAAAGTGATTTTTGCAAATAGGTGCTGTGTAAAAATGGTTTAGGGACAACTAAGAAGCATACTGCATTTCAGCCTCAAGAGAAGGCTCTACTTAAGAGACAGAGGCAGAGGCAGACAGACTCACAAAGAAAAATACACCAAGCTCAAAAATAGAGGTGAAATTTCTCTGTAGATAAAAAGTGGAAAAGAAATCCGAAGAGGCCAGACTGCCGGAGCCAAGAAACAGCTGCTAGTGTGTAGGAGTCCCGTTTCCATGAGGAACAGGTATTATAAGTCCCATAAGCTGGATACAGGACAGAGACCTGAAGTCAGACAACACCAAACCCAGTTGCTTTGCTTTATTCAAGCCCAGGTTCTTTGTTGTGTAGCAAAAGAACATGCTGGACAGTAAAGTGAGTGATCCAAAGCTGGGTCTGAAAGAGTTCTGGAAGGGCAGAGCCTTACTGCCATCTCTAATTGCTAAGCAATCAGCCAGCCCTGCAGCAGGGAACGCGCCCACACGTGTAGTTAAATGTGTGCGGCTACAGGACACAGAAGCATGCCAGAGAAACGTTCTATGGCATGTCCCCTTTCAGCTTTTCAGTTCTCCCCGTTCACCTTGGAAGTTATAATGCATTAAAGGGCAAAGAACTAAATGACAGGCCATGGAGGAGAGGTAATTGGAAGCCCTTTTGCAGCGCAGAAAATTCATAGCTTTGGAGGAAATGCATGTGCGTTTGAGTAATTGGTGGTAGTGAGGTCATACGCTGTGGCGGAAAGACGCAGGCCTGGGGGGTCTGAAGTCTAGGCGCTTGCTTCACCTGGGGATGATGTTTAACTCTGTGCCTTGCTGTCATTTCATATTCAAAAAGGGGGTAAGGCTGGGGATGTGGCTCAGTGGTACAGCATTTGCATGAGGCCCCAACACCGTAAAAACTAATCAATCAATCCAACAAACAAACCCACCCACCCACAAGGATCAGATGGTTCCTGAGGTATTTTTCAGGTCTGAATTGGGGAGAAATTCCTCAAGCTACCATAGTTACTACTTTTTTTTTTTTTTTTCTTTCTTTCTTTCCTAGGGAACAAGTAATCACCACAATTTAGATTGAAATAAATACAAACTAAAGACAGAAGCATCAGGCTGGAAGAAACCAGAAATCTCTTAAATCAGAAACGACAAGGAACCCTTTATTGAGCAAGAGCCCCAGTGTAATTTCACTGTTGTCACCAGTCCCCTTAGAATGCAGTTGTAGACAAAAGGCATCTTTGACACTGTTAAGAGTATTCATGGGATGTCCTGATTCCATTATACACTTCTTCGGCTGAAAGTGATTCGAAACGCAACATTAAACTGCACATTTCCAGAATGGAGGAGAAAATCTGGTGCAAGGTGACAAAGAGAAACCATTTGGAAAACTCTTTTTGACAGTGTATATCAATTCCAAGGTGTGGGGGTGAGAGGAGGCAGCCCTGCTGCGCATACGCACGGGACCTTGCGGACCTCTTTCAGATGCGACAGAAGTGCCCGTCTCCTTCAACAGTATCAGAGATGGGTTGCTGGGAAAGAAAGCAGGGCAGCTGACAGGACGAGCTGGTTGGCACTGCCAGAGGACAGCCAGGCTGTAGATGCTAATTAGAGGTGTCAAAAAATAGCTAAAGGGAAGAAGTAATCCCATGAGCCGGGAATGAATCTGGGTGTGTTTCGAGTCACTCTGTTTTCAGAATGGATATTAAAGAAGTTGGAAAATATGACAATTTGTTTAACAAGACCTCAAAGACATAATTAAGCTCCCTAGCAAAAAATACTCACACAAAAATGCGAGGGGGTGGTGGTGGGTGGAATTTAGATGTTTAAGGAGCAGTGAAAATAAATGAAGCTGTGTAGAGCAGTGTACATCTATAATGGCAGCGTTGTGGGAGGGAAGAGGATCGCCAGGGTCCAGCCTGTGTCACTTCATGAGAACCTGTCACAAAATAAAAACTATCAAGAGGCCTGGGGGTGCCCCTCAGTGCAAAGCGCTGGGCTCAGCTTTGAGTACCACGCACACAGCTGCCCATTCATGAATCAGAGCCTGAGTAGAATGTTCTTTACTTTCCCCGCAGCCAGACTGGCCTGTATTATTAACACCCAGAATAATTTCTCAACGTCAGAATTCAGCCACTTTCTACAAACATCTTGCTATCCCAGCAACCCGCAAAACCACTGCACCAGCATAAAATTTTCCAGATTAGGTAAAAGTTTCATAGCCATTAAAACAAAGTTTTAAAGGTGTTTATGACTTCTGGAATGAAAAAATAAGTTACAAAATTAATGGTTTGTTGTTTCTAAAATATAACTCAACTACCCTAAGAATTATATTTTTATGTGCATAACTCATTGATCTTTCGTATATTCACCTGGCTTGCAACCATCACCATTACTGAATTCCATCTTAAAAAGAATCTCCTGAGGGCTGGTGAGGTAGCTCAGTGGTTTAAGTGCCTATTTTGGCAAATGCAGGGAACAGAGTTCAATCCCAGCACCATGCACCACCCTGGCCCCGCCCCTGGGGTGTGCTGAGCTGGCCACTGTTCCCCTCCCTGTAGCCTCAGAAACCACTAAGCTACTCTGTCTACATATACTAATATGTTGTGGACATTGAATATAAATGCAGTCATATGGGGCTTTTTATTACTGGTGTATGTTTTCAAGGTGTACCCACATAATAGGGTATATTCATTTTCATTTCTTTTAAGGATGAATAACATTCCCTTGTATGGATATGTCATGTTTTGTTTATCCAGTTTTAGTAGATGGGCAATGGTGGTTTTATTGTCCATGATGCTGTTATGAATATATGTAAGTTTTTGTGTGGTTATACTTTCAGTTCTCTTGGGTATATATGTAGGAGTAAACTAGTAACTCTAGGGTTGTGGTATTTCGTTGTTAGTATTGTTCTTGTGGTGCTGGGAACAGAACCCAGGGCCTTGATCATGCTAAGCAGGCTCTCTACTACCAAGGTCCATCTCCAGCCCAGTACCTTGATATTTTGGGGCTGGTTTTCCAAAAGGGCTGTAGTCATTTTACATTCTCAATTGCTGTGTTTAGGTTTCTCTTACAGGGTTCTCTTACAGAATTCAACCCAAATTTATTCCTGGAAACCCCAGGAATAATTTCTTATTTGACATTATTTTAAAACTCCTTGTTGGGCTGGGGATACATCTCAGTGCCACAGTGCCTGCCTGGCAGCATGAGGTCATGAATTCAATTCCTGGTACTCCAAGAAATAAAAATAAAAATAAATTAAACTGCTTGCTGGAAAAGTTTTGCCTGTATGCTTAGATTTCAATGCAAACACTGAACACGTGACGCTTCACTCTTCACTTGGGTCAGAGGGTCCATACTCTGCTTTACTGAAGAACAGGATCAACACCTACAATCCACAGCGCCACGCCCAGTTCGCCAGTACCGACATGTGCAGCTGCTCCCTGGCTTTCCAGGCAAGAGCACTTTTCTCCCCATGCAGGTTGTCAGGCTAAGTGAGGCCACCAAAGGCATTGATTTTCTACTCTCTTGCAATCATTTCTTGAGGTGGATGATCCTTTTTTCTTTCTTCTTCTTCTTTTTCTTTTTTAAAAATATCTGATGATTACAATAGCTCACCATGTGCCAGGACAGGTATGACAAGCAGAATCCGGGAAGCAATCTCTGTACTAATCTATGCATTAGTCACACCCTTGTCAGACTTGTGTCCAATTCCACAGCTTTACTTTAAAAGGGCAACGCAATGGGAGCAAGTAAACAAAGCCTCAAAAGAAGAAATAAAAACTATTCAAGGGGTGGAAAATAGATGCTCTGGAGGCGGTTAATGCAATTGTGGCATTCCTGCCTGAAGGGAAGAATGAGGGGTGATTGGCTTATTCTCCCGCCATGCATCTGAAGTGGTTGGTGCAGAGAAAGGCGGGTGACCTATTCTTCATGCTCAGAGGGAAACAAACAAGAGGAAATTCTATTTAAATCACATCAGTGTGATTCTATGGTTGGAAATGAGAAAAGAATTTCCTGATCTCCCATTACGCAGTTGACAGAAGCCCATGGATCTCCATCCCTGGAATTCTAAAAAGGACATGAAACAGCTTTGTGTCCACCCGCCAAGAATCTTGAGGCATCCTTTGCTGCTGTTTCTTTAGGGTGCCATAAATCAGGAACTGCGTCTGCCACGTGAAGGCAAAACAGGATCATGGACAATTAGATCTACACTATAGAATGGATTGGATTGAGAAAGTTCTGCCACTGCAAGCTAATGAGACAGCTTCACTGCTGTGGGCCCCATGGGGAGCAAGCTGCATCCTCCATCTGGGAGGGCAGCTGGGCTCACATGTGGCCCACAGGCAGGTAAATGGTGAGGGTGCTGTAAGCCCTTGCTGGCCCGAGCTGGCCACTGTTCTGCAATGGCCATGATCCACCAAATGCAAGCCATTCAGCTGGGGTTGAGGGGGCAGAGCGGAAAGTAATTAAGGCTTAGCGTCGAGCCTTGTTCACACCATGAACTAACTCCATGAGCTAACTATGCCAGGAAAGGGAGTCAGCCACTCTGCGACTCCATTTTCCCCCGCACCATAAATGCAAAACACCACTTTCTCTGGACAATGTATGTGCAACAAGATTTAAGGATAGGTCCTTAGTGATGCTGAGTGAATCAGGAAGAAAAACCAACCTTCCCACAAGTTAAAGCAGTACAACTGCATTGACATGCATGATTTCATATGTAATGCTTACTACTCAGAACTGGAATCCTAAAGAACTCTAAGAAAACACAATGTATTCAGCAACTCTTGTTAGGCTTTAAGGGTAAAATAGTATGCCAATTTCCATTAATAGGTTGAAATTTTTTCTATAGGGCTATAGAAAAGAAGGGAGATAGATTCCCAGGGATGAAGTAGGGCATTTTTCTTAATCAACAACGTGAAAAACAAATCCTATCAACATTAATGTTACAGCATCCTTAACATGTTTCCTAGCATATCTGTAATTTATCATTTTGAAAAACGATGAATAAATGTCTCCTACGCCAAGTCCACCCTTTCTGATAAAATTCTTCCCAGTCCATATTCCCCTGAGGGTCTCACCACTGTCTAAATAAAAACAAAATAATAATTTTTAAAAAAGAGTCTAGGGGCAGTGTTTATAGAAACAGCTAGAAGAATTCCTAAAGATAAAACATCTAACTTTTTTTTTTTTTTTTTTTAACATGGGAAGCAGAAAACACCTGGGAATCTGCTGGAGGGTAGTAAAGGGTGCTGATGGAACGCAGGACAGGACAGATTGGGGTACATCATGTGCTGGGCAGGTGAAGGCAGGCTGTGACGTCAGAAGAGACAGCTAGTGGATACAAACATGGGTTGCGCTCAGGGCTAGGAAAACAAATGTGGGAATAGCCCTGTTTACATAATATTTGAAACTATGGAACAGAAATAAGTGCGACAGGGGCTACACATGGAAAAAAGGGAGTGGCTCAGTTACTTTCCTCTTGTTGGCGAGACAAAATCCCCAACATTGAGAGTTACAGGAGAAAGAGTTATCAGCTTAGTTTGCAAAGGTTTCAGCCCACAATGAGCTAGGTCCAAGGCAGGGAGGCACATGGCAGCGAAGCAATAGTTCGCGGTGGCGGAGGCA